>PVKU01002237.1:142296-239243 GCA_004027475.1 Anoura caudifer | reverse complement strand
CAGCCAGCTGTTGGATTTCAGCCAGGCAGTCATAATTTCTGTTTCGGCTTTTGTACAACTCAGCTTCAGATTATGATTCTTCAAGGCTAACTCCCGTCTGCACATAGCAGCTAACTCCCACTTTGGCTCCAGAGCACCCAGCTTCAGATAAGGACACTTCAAGGCTAGAGTTATTTTAATTATTTTCGCATCAGCTTCTGTACCTCCTGCTTTTGCTATGTAGGGAGGGGTGTCCAGAAAGCAATAAAAGCCCTGCTCAGCCAAGGCTCGGGGCTCAGAATTTGGGGTCTGTACTCCTCTGGGCCCGTGCACGTTAATAAAGGGTCGTGCTCCGCCATCCAACTGCGTGTTGAGTTGTTTCCTTCCGTAACAATACAAGCTTTTAGATTGCCTGCTTTTGGGTCAAAATTGAGAAATCTAAGGGTTGCCCCCTGATAATTTGTATTTCTTACGCAATAAAGGTAAACAGAAGGCCAAGAATGAGCATTTGATAAATTATTTTGGAGACTTACTATGTTCAAAGAACCATTATTAATATATAAGGGCCAACATTTAAAAATAAAGCCATTTGATTATAGTTTACAGGCTAGTAAAAAAAGTCATCACTGAAACACAAAACTAAAAGACAGGCTTATAGTTGTCCTAGAAATTAGGGATGAAGACCTTTGCTTTCCCCTGCATAGGAGAGTGGTAAGTGAGCTTCTCTTGTCATTCTCCTCTTGCAATGACCAACCAGGAGACACTCTCCCCATTAGCATTGCTCAGAAATGTAAGCTCCACCCTGCCCAGCCTGGGCTGAGCCCCTGGTTTATGGAAGCGCCTGAAGGAGTTTGGAAGGCATTCTGTTTAACTGAGAGTCCTGAACCCTCCCAGGCTCCTGCCTTGAGGGTCTGTGTTGCACTCCCCGATACTGAAGAAGCATTTGTAGTCATGCCTGACTTGACTTACGCTCACTTCTGTTTTGTGATTGAGCATCGGTCTCTACTATAAGTAACACTTGTATATTAATGACAATGTTAATAATTTCCCTGATAATGATAACATTTTCAACTTGCATGTTTTTACGCATTTCAAAATGTTTTCATTCTATTTCATCTGAATCCTGGTTGACAAGTCTATAAGCAAAGAACAGAGTGACACTTATACAACAGCTGAAAACTCTGCAAATCAAAGTGGTTATTTGGATTTTCAACAAGAGATTACTTCTGGGAGAGCCTGGAATGAGATCTAGCAAATGACTGATTCCAGTTTCTACTTCAGAGGCACTTTCTGTTATTGGTCACAACCAGGCACTCTGAATCACAGGAAACGCTCTCCTTTGGGTGTAGGGAGAAGGCTGGAGGCCTGGAAACAAGAGTCATAAAGGGATCACACAGGCCTAGCTTTATTTCTGTCATCCTTTTCATTGTTCCTCCTAACTTCCTCAGGCCCGTGTGGCCAGAGGAAAAATAGCAAATCAACATTCTTCTTAACAACTCTCATAAATTTTAATCCATTCTATGCATGGGATTGGACCTGCACTGCCCCTGCCTTCTGGATAGTTTCCCAGCAGCGATGCCGCGGAGGTTTCAATCACATTTACAGGGTAGGGATGGGGTTGACGAAGGGAAGCGCAGATCTGGATCGATGCAAAAAAGAAAATAAAAATGAAAGTTTAAGGTAGCAACATAAACAGCCCATTTAAAATACTTTTATTTCTCTAGCTCCTCTAAGAGGAGACAATGAAAAGCTTTTAAGTATTTAGGGGTAAAATTCAGGGAAAATTTAAAAGACAAGAAAGAATTAGAGGATGATTTTTAAATGGCACATTTTAGGTGCTTTCCTTTTGAAAATGTCTCAGAGAATTATTCTGTATATACAACCAAATGTGCAATTCCCTTGGGCATTCATTTTATTACCTTAGCAGCCAGTCATGTAAAGGAAACAGACTCTGGCTTTTTTCATTCTAAACAGTAAAAAGCAAGCTTCAAGGACTTGAGATTGCAGTGTAATTGGAGAGAAAAATAATCACAATTAAAGAGGACGAAGGGCTGAAGGGAAAGAGAAGGGACTAGAAGAAAAGGGCTCAGCCACTTGAACGTGGCAGAAATCATCAGAGTGCCTGCAAAGAGGAGCACTGGTGACTTCATTGCGAGCTGCGGACACCAGGACATTTACTCAGTCACCTCTTGATTGCCTCCAACTGCTAAGGAAATATTGTGAATTTAATAGAACAAGGTTAAATGTATGTTTGCATGCTGACCTTGGGTATCTTTCCTTCTGATGAATAAAAAACTGCCATGGCTTATTGTCCACTGAATTCCTACAAATACAGGACTGAAAGGCCTTTGAAGTACAGTTGACCCTCGAACCACACAGGCCCACTTGTACAGGGGCCTTTTTCCATACATACATACAGTACTGTAAATGTATTTCCTCTTCCTTGTGAGTTTGTTAATAAGCTTTCCTTTTCCAACCTTACTTTATTGTAAGCATATAGTATATAATGCATATAGTATACAAAATAGGTTTTAGTCAACTGTTTACATTATCAGTGAGGCTTTCAAGCAATAACAGGCTATGAGTGGTTCAGTTCCGAGGAAATCAAAACTATGCACAGATTTTCGACCGCACAGGTGGTTGGTGCCACTAAGGCCTACATTGTTGATGAGGGCAATTATAACTGGATTTAACTACTCACCATGTGTAATATAGATATTTTTTGCTACTCTGTATCTTCCATTTCACTTTATTTATGAGTTCATTTAATAAAGAAAATTTCTAAATTTTAATGTACTCAATCACTTCATGCATTGAAAAGATTGTCTTTTCCTGTCTGTTCTGTGGGACTACCTTCTCATAAATCAGATATAAATATGACATATGAACTTTACTTCATTCCAATGGTCTACTTTTCCGATTTTGCACTAATATCAAAATATGCTAAATAATTATTACAGCCTTTTAGGAAGGCTTGATTATCTTGTTGTATAGGATCTTCATCTTAGTTCTTTATTTCAACTTAATCATGATTCTTCATAGCCCTTTGCATTCCTATACATAGTTTATCATTTTCCACAAAAATAAACTACTGAAATTTGCATTGTGATGGCATAATTGCATTAAGTCTGTACATCAATTTATGGAGGCTTGACTTAAAAATACAAACTCTTCCAACTCATTAATGTAAAAATATGTTCTATTATCTCTGAGAAAGTCTTGCCCATCTTTCATCATATTTTCATAGGAATCAGATGTTTTATTGAGACTATTGAAAATAACATAATTTAAAAAATATTTTCTAATTGATGTTTGGTGTTATTTAGAAAAAATCAATTTTTGTAAATCAACTATGTATCTAGCAACTCTTCTTATCAATTGACAATTTTACTGATCAATTGAAATAGTTAATCTGGATTTGTGTGTGTGTGTGTGTGTGTGTGTGTGTGTGTACAGTCAGTCCTCATTCACAGACTCCACATTTGCAAATTCACATACTCACTGCGATTTATTTTTTAATCCTGTAGTAAATCCTCATGTCACTTTCACGGTCACTCGTGAACACGCACTGAATGAGCAGAAGTTTGAGCCAGCAGCACAGACATTTCCATGTAGATGAACAAAGCGGCACTCTGCCCTCCGGTTTCACCTCTCGTGCTGTAAACAAGTGTCCTTCTGGTCGTCTGTTTGGCGCCACAACTTCTGCATTTTTGTTGGAGATTTTACTGTTTCAAGTGGCCACCGAGCCTAGCGCTGAACTACACTGGTGTTCTTAAGTGTAATTAGAGTGTGATGTCCTTACAGAAAAGATAAATGTGTTAAGTAAGCTTTGTGCAGTAGTGATAATAAGTACAATGTAATGAATAATATATATACATATATACACATAAATATATAAATGGGTTGGCAAAAGTAACTTCATGGTTGTGAGTACATGAATCACAATAATTTATTCTTATATTAATTATTGTATTATTCATTATTATTAATCTACTTTGCCCACATATACACACAAATGAATAAATATATACAAAATAGCATGACTTTAAATGGCAATACATATAAATTCATCAACACAATTAATTAATTAATACATATATAATTAATTAATTCATGATTGTGGATAAATTAATTAATGCAAATGATGTGAACAGAGGCTCTCGGATACCTAAACCTATGTTTCCTCTAGAGTAAAGGTTCAGTATATGCTAGCTCAGTATTCATGGTGACTTAATAGAACATGATAAACATACATAACTAGAATCAACTTTCTATACATAGGTACATATATATATTTCCCCATTCTATACATTTATTATTATTATTATTTGCACTATGCTTTGGATAGGATCATCAATATAATGACAAATATTCGTAGTGAAAGTAAACATCCTTACCTTGTTTCCTGACCTCAGGGGAAAAACTTCTAATATTTCACCACTAAAAATAATATTTACTGGTCTTGGGAGGAGTGACTGTGGTAGGAACCTCTGAACCATGCGAGTAAAAACTTGCAAAAAACATATCGATTAAAGTAATGAGCACATTGGCAAAATGCTTTCAAATCAACTTTTTCAGAATTCTGGAAATTAGCCAAAAGATTTCAAAAGCTAGAGATCATTTGTTAAAGAAAACTGGCTGACTTTGGTGATAGTCGTGTGCTCTATGACATTTTAACTTGCTCTACTCACACCTCCCACCCCCAGCTCTGTGACAGCTTGAGGGCAACCATTTTGGAATCAGGTGGGAGGCGGCAAACTGAGAGCTGCGGGAAGTGGCAGAACGGCGCTGGGCCATCCCCCAAGCCCCACCCCCAGACGATGATCACATGTATTATTTGTCCTGCATGCCAATTCCCTGGAAACCCAATTCTCAGGGCTTGGGGATAGGGTGTTTATGAGAAATATCTGTTCCTTCCACTCAATTTCACAATGAAGCTGCTCTGATAAAGTCATCAATTAATTTAAAGAATAGAAAATCTTTTTTTTAAATTTATAAAAAATGAATAGAAAATCAGAGATTGTGGGACATAATCAAATAAACCAAGATATGTATTTGGGAATTACAGAATGAGAGAGGAGATAGAAAGGAACAGAAAGAATATTTTAAGAAGTAATGGCCAAAAATTGCAATATTTGATGAAAATCATCCATCTACCCAGTTAAAAAACAACAAATTATAAGAGGATCAACTCGAAGATTTAGCAAATACATTAATAGTACATAATATTAGCACTATATTATTATGTTAATTACAATAAGGATGATAAATTATAATATTGATTATATATTATAGTTTAAATAATATACTTAAATATTATAATAAAAGAGTTAAAACAAGAGAATCTTCAAAGCAGTAAGAGAAAAGTAACTCATCATATATGAGGAATCCTCAGTAAAATTCATTTCTAGTTTCTGATCAGCAGCCTTGACGGCAGAAAACAGTGGGATGTTTCACCAAGTTTCTTATGCATTTTAATGATTTTTGTTTTATATTCATCTTCTTTAACTTTAATATTTTCTAATGATCAATCCTTTTTTCTCTTATATTTAGTCTGCTATTAAGCTTTTCTATTGAAGTCTTCACTTTTTTCATTTCTAGAATTAACATTTACGTGTATGTATGTATGCATAGCACAGTTCTCTGGTAAATCTGACTGTTTTTTCAGATATAATTTATTTGGTTCACATTTTAGCTTTTGGGTTTTCTGTAATCATTTTCTATTTTTAAGCCTACTTCTTTTACAGTGTATGAATAGTGTATGACCATTTACTCCATTGGGGATAATCTGTGAGTTTATTTCTACAGTCTAGCTTCTCCTGATTTGTAAATTATGCTATCTTATCTTTTGCTTTCCTGAATATTTTTGATTGAGTACTAGCCATTGTATATTGATACTTTGAGGTGAAGGAAGATGTTACTTTCCCTCAGAAAATATTTACATTTAATTTCCATGATTAGATGGACTAGCATTTCCAAATGACTTTAATTTGACTGGAGATTAAGATGATTTAGTTTTAATTCCTGTCAGTCTATTTTTTGTTGGAAACTGGTCTCACCTCTCTGTGTTTCCTTCCTACAGGTATTGGGCTTGCAATTTTTCACTGATTCTTTAAATTTCTGAGGCCTATAAACCATTTTATTTTTTATATTTGTGTCAATTTTCTAGGGTCTTTTCAGTGTGAAGTTCTCATTTTTATTAGTATTGAGTAAATATTCTTTCATTTCAGAAACAAAGCACCTACACCTATAAAGGCATTTTTTTAAATGAGCATCTAATATTGGGAAAAATATAGTAATGGAAAATTAAAAGTGTTTAGAATTGATATATAGTCTGGATTTTTAAAAGAGTACAAACATATGCACACTTAGTCTATACTTTTGTCTTTTTGGTTATTGTTCATACATATGTTACTTGTAGGTAAAACATACAAACCATATGAAACATATGAACTCTTTTGACTGAAAGAAATATTATTTTGATTTAACAATTTTAGCACTATTTAACACTATAGAAAATATAATTAATAAATAAGAGGAAAAAGAAAAAGGGAAGGGACTAGTCAAAGAACACGTATGAATGACTCACGAACATGGACAACAGTGCGGGAATTGACTTCAGGAGCCAGGGCTGGGATGGGTAGAGGAGGGCAAAGGGGAAAAATTGGGGCAACTATAATAGAATAATAATAAAAACTGATTAACAAAAAAGTAAAAGCTGACATGGAGCATCTGGTCTGTTCATGAGATGCATTGAGAATTGACTCAGTGACAATTTCATAGAGATGAACGTTTACCTAAGAGAGTCATTTTTTTTTCCATGGCCAATGGCATCCTCCTCAGAGGGTCAGGGCACGTCTGCTGGTGCTATCTCCCTTTAAATTCACTGTCTCCCTGGTCCATAAGCTACTCCCAAAAGTGCATGTTTTGAATGTGTGTAATGTGTTAGTTTGTAAAAGAAGGAGTTCTTTGTATTGGTGAGATAGAGCTTCCCATGAGCTGTGCCTTGATCCTGATATTTCTGCTATGGTGAAATAATACATGGAGGTCAGACACAATGGCAGTTGTGGGCTCTTGCAACAGCAAGTATCCGTAGTGGAACTCAGAGACATACAGGAAATCAGAAAATTTGTGATACTGAATATGAGGACTGAGATTACAGGAAAAAAACTGCACATAGAAGGATCTTTTAAATGTCTTTCAAAACTTTCCCATATCTCTTGGATGTGATTCCCCAGACCTTATTTGCATTTCATTTGTTCTGTACCAAGAAATTGTTCTCTTTTTTTCTCTGGTCAATTTTCAGTCACCTGGGATAGGAATGAAAAGATGAATAAATTAAAGAACATTCACCAGATAATGATTCAACTTACCACATGTAATTCTAGCAAGAAACTTCAACTTATTTGTCGATTATGTTGATTTGTCCAGTTATGATGTAGCTGAATAGATGGTTCAGTGTACCAGATACATCATTATGACAGAGGAAAATGACCTGCAATCTTGGTATTTAAACACTGAGAGAAAGCGTGTGGTCAGTAGCACTGGGGCTGACTCCATACATGTACCAAAACACAGATCACAGCATAGTCAGCATAATCAGAATAGTACAGTATGGATAATATTGGCTGCTAATTGCTATCACTAGTGCTAATAGCAATCAATAACAATTGGGTGTGAGCACTTCGCTTAAATTCTGGATGGGGGAACGGTAGGGGATGGAATGCTTCAGGTGCTTTCCACTAGGCAGGAAAATACCACATTTAGCATAACAAACCATTCACAGAGAAAATTGGAGAAAATTATATGGTATAGAATGGTAAGTGTTAAATAATGAAAATTACTCAAACTACATACATAGCCATTGAAAGGCACTGAATAGAAAGGTGAAAATAAAATGAAATGGCTTCTCAAAATTGTTGAGCCAAATTTTGAAAAAAAATATGAGAGGACTTGGTACAATGGAAGGCAAAATGGCTAAGAAAATAATTAAAAATGGCTCAAACTTTGAAGATATCACTAATGTTAAAGAATGACCAGATTGGTTTAGCAGAAGTAACAGTTAAAACATGTGGTCACTAATCCCTATAATATTGAGGATAAATATGGATAGGCAGCCATGATTACTGTTATGTAATGTGAATATATGCATATATACAGAGAGATGAGATGCTACGTTTCTCTTCTGATAAACTTAATTTAATCTGGCAGAGTATTTAAAAAATATATCTCTAATAATCTTACTTAAATTATGAGACAACCCTATTTTTTTTAAAGCAAATGCATCTCCTAGGCTGGTAGTCCCACTTAATTTACCATCTGCAGAAATTCTAGTGGCATCGCTGCCCGGTGGTTTGTGCAGAATCCCCTCACACTACTAACTAATGGTGGCACAGTGGTCCACGTGGATTGTGCATTCTTTACTTTTTCTCACCTGGTGGTGAAACAAATTTACAGATACATTTATAATAAATTTCATGACTTTGATTTTGTTTCTAAGTTCCATTACTTAATAATACATTTTAGTGAGTTCCTCTGCCTATCTTATCCTGCATCTTTTACGTGTCCCGTGAAATGTCTGCCATACCAAGAATGGCACAGCAGCTGCTGGAGTCATTTGGTCTTGCTCCACAATGTCCCAGTGCTCTCTGCAATTTCATAAAAAATCAGTCAGAGAAGGGTGGGTGGAGCTCGTCCAAACGTTCATAGTGAGAACTTTTTTTGTAAAGAAAACTGGGCACCATTGTTTGCCATTTGCATAGAGATTCCCCCGCTCTACTGCCACCTGAGAAAATTAAGAGCTTCCACCCTATCAGTTTCTTAAATAAGTTCTTGAGAATGTCCACATTTATGTCAGCACTTTTTACACATCCTAATGATGCTTTTGCGAGGACTATGGCATCTATATGGCTTGTTACCAGCCTAATGAAAAGTTGCTTTAGGTGTCAAAATAAATCTAAGAATGTTCTACACTTTGGCTAACTATAATATATCATCACGGCCTGCTTCAGTAGTACAAACTGCAACATGATAAAGCAGCTAACAGAAGCCTATGAGAACCAGTAGCTGGGATAATGGCCATTCAGTGTAAGGGTAATGTAGCAGCAATACAAATTTCAGTAACCAAAGGTTAGATACCATACTTTTTAATGGAGTTCTTGGCTAGCTGAGCCTTCCTCAACTGTAGACACCTGGGTAGGGTGATCCCTATGAGCATTCCTCTGACTTTCTTCCCACTTGGAATAATATTAGTGAGCTCCTTCCTCAGGTGTTGAGGTTCTTTCATTTAAATTGTACTTTTTGGGAACTGGATTACATTTTAGCTGTACTTACAGGAAGAGCTCCAAATTGGATTTTCCTGAAAATGTAGTGGACTCAGTGGTTTTCTGATTTTTTTCAAATGAACATGATTTTCTGCAAACTAAAAGACAGAGTTGTAGACTAAGAGGAGAACACATTCCATGGTTTGAAGACTACTTGCTGACTTCTTTCTGTTACACTGGAGTCTCACCACTCTGAACCCACATTGTCTACCATGGCACTTGACATCATGTTGGGATTCTGCTTCACCACCATAACTCGCTGAGGTCCTTGCTCGTTTGTGTTTTCACATGAACTGCCCATATCAAAGGCCTTCATTTCTGTGAAAACTTCTCCGATAGTCTCAGCCAGAATTTTTTCCATCCCCCACAAAGATGCTTACGGAAGAGGTGTTACAGTGATTTTCATCCTGAGGTCACTAATTAGGCCAGGGCCTTCACTTTACCATAGACACAGCTTTTTTTATCCAAAATAATCAATACCTATGGTTGGTTAGCTAATTGAAAGAGTTAAATATGAAATATTTTTAAAAGATATTACTTTTTAATTTGTTACTCTACCTGAAAAGAGAGATACATAAAATAATTCTTAAATCTCGTGGGATTGCCCAAGACTTTAATTTGAGTATATATCTGGTGATTGTAATTTATCACTATATTTCTGACATAAACTATGCCCTAATGCTTCATTCATGATTTCTGTATTAAAATTCTTTAAAATGGACCAACATCTTAAATACATTTTTGCAAAAATCTGAAGAAAAAATATTTATTGACAATTACATTTTTTTTCCCTCAAATATTTAATGTTGTCCAGCCTAGGCTGAATTTTTCAAAAGGATTACATGGTGGCTCTTTTGGTGACTAACAAATTGACTTTAATAAATCTTTCTAAGGCATTATATTAGTCTTCTATTGCTGCATAATAAAGCACCCTGAATTTAACAGCGTAATATAACACACATGTATTATCTCCCAGGTCTTGAAGGTCAGAATGCCTTGGCACAGCTTAGTGGGATCCTATGCTCAGAGGCTTGCATCAAGGTGTTATCCAGGCCACATTCTCATCTGAGGCTCAACCCTGAAAGAATTCTCTTTGAGGCTCTTTCAGGTTGTAGGCCAAATTTATTTCCTTGTGATTTGGTGACTGAGGGTTCCTGCTTCTTACTGGCTGTTTGCTGGCAGTGACCCCCAAGTCACAGAGGCTGACTATAGTTCCCTGCCACATGGCTCTCTCCTTGAGTTGTTTATAACATCCTCTTTGCTTCTTTAAGGACAGCATAAGAGTCACTATCTTCATGTGCTAACATGGATAATATAATATAATATAATATAATATAATATAATATAATATAATATAATAAATTATAAGCACAGCAGAAATAGGCCATTACCTTTGCCACATTCTATTGATTAGAAGCAGGTCTCAGGCTTCACCTGCAGTAAATGTGAGGAGTTATACAAGACTATGACTATTTGGGGTCACTTTAAGGTATGTATATTATAAGCATTCAAATTAAATTACTTTTATTAGAAATAATAACTTTTGTATTTATCTTTCATCAGTTTTTCTTATAACCATTAAGTTATATACTTAGAATAATACATGAGTACAAACCAATTTGGAGATAAATATAGCTAAGTCTTGGGAAGTATACAACTCAAATGATAAGAGTAATTTCCAGTCTCCTATGGGACTCCATAACTGTGTTTTACAGAAAGAATTGACAGTGTTCATAAATGTCAACAGGACAGAATTTCATTGAACTGGTTCATAATCCACTTGAGGTTATGGCTCATGACTTTATACACACACACATGCTACACATACTGTGCTTTGTATGTAGCAAACTCTCAATAAATAGGAACCAGGTTAAAGAAGCTGGTCAGGCATTGCAATGTAAGTGTCATACAAAATATTTAGAAATGATAATTGGAAAGTACCAAATGATGAAAATTTGATATTCTACTAGTAAATCATAGCACATTTGAGCTAATAGGAATATTAGATGGCATCTATTCTAGTTGTCTCTTTTTATAAGTATGGAAACATAAACCAAAGGAGGTTATCAGCAAATTGCGATTGTACACCTACTTTATTTATAACAATAATTCATTATGACAAGGGGGAGAGAGGTATAAACCAAGTGCTGTGAGAGTATGATGAAACACATGTGTGTTTCGATCACAAGCAGAGATCTCAGGAACAGTAAATGTGTACTAGAGGTGGGCCCAGAAGAACTGGGACAGAGAAAGAGAGAAAAATGAGTAAAATCTTTGCCCTGTTGGAGGCAAAATTTGCTAAGGCATGGAGCCATGAGAGCTTCATAGTTTACTCAGAGAGCATAAAGTGAACTGTTTCATTTCCAGAGAAAGAGCATTTTCACAGAAGGTGATATGGAAGGTCAAAGTGAAATTGTGAAGGGTCTTAGACTCTGTGCTAAAGGACATAAATACTATTTTCTAATGCATAGTCAGGACCTATAAGATGTTTTGGGGTCATGATATGATCAATGGTGTTAGGAATAAACCTGTGGATATAGTTTTTGAGATAAACCAAAGAGGTAATATATGACACGAATATACACTCCAAGCCCAATATGGCCCTCATCTTGGATGACTAAAGTAGGAATGGATGGAAAATCTAACTGGAATCAAACTCAAAGCCAGAGTTCTTAAGTGAGCATAATTGTGAATATTGAATTCTTACAGGATAAATAGAAGAGTAGAGATGGATCCAGAAATGGTAACAGAACCTTCACTGACTGTGGGTGTCATTTGGACATCAATCAGTGACCATGAAATGTGATGAGAGCGTATAATGAGAGATGGGCTTCCGAGGATAGAGAGTCAGGGAGGAGCCAGTGGGTGACTAGAAGCCAGAGAACAGTCATGTGGACCCAGGGAACATCTAGCTGATGTTTGGCCCTAGGAGAATCCTTATAGAAGGATGAAAATCTACCACTCAGAAGTCCTAAGAAATGGTGTTGTTTTAAAACAAAAGTTAACACTTTAGAGTTATTGAAGAGGCACAAATAATTTTAAGGAGACTGATAATAGGGAATTTTCTGGGTATCGAAAGAGGAGTTCCGGAGTGTGTGGTGCTGGTTATAAGTTGGGGCAGACAGAATGAGGTTGAGAGAAGGTGACCATCAATTTTCAAGCTCAGACTAGAATTTAGATCTTCTAACTGTACATAAATACCATGTCAAATAGTTACATAGCCTATAGCAAAAGGTAAATGTCCATTAAGTGTCTTCTTACCATAAGATAGACAGCTTTATAAAACTTCAGTTGGACAACATTACTATCAGCATTTATATTCTATTACTGCTATTGTTATGTTTCTGAAAAATGTCTTTTCTTATTGTGGGGTCAGCAAAGATGCTGGAAACTAAAATATTCCATGTGGAAGTTTTGCATACACACTGCTTGCTTTGAACCATTCCTCTTCTTTACAAGTCTACCATATCTTCATGTAAATCCACAGTACTCTCAACAAAGATAGTGTCACTTGCTTTTATGAGACATTGAAGCGGTCTGATGACAGAAAGGGAGTTCAGTCTCAGAGCCCTTTCCTCCCCTTTAACACTTTTCCCCTCCCAACTACACTTTCTGTATTCCCAGTAAAGCAGACTGCTCAATATCATCTTCGTCTGGTGCCCCTTCTCTACTGCTTCTTTAGGACTTTGCTTTTTAAAATAATGCACTCTGCTGCTTGTTTCATCGTTTTTCTTTCAAGTAGACTTGTCCCTGTCAAAGAACACAAAGCTCAGTTCTCTCCCCTTCCAAAAAAATTCCATTCTCAAACATATTGCTTCGTTTGACTCTACTTTAATAGTCAGTCATACTTCTTGAAAGAACTGTCTACACTTTGCCATAAAAATTTACTTTATTTTTCATCTGAATCTGTGGCATAATGAAAAATCTAAGTCTTCTCTTGAGAGTTCTCCACAACCATTCATCAAAAGGAAAACTTTTAATGATTTTCATTTACTTGCTGTAGATTGTTTTCTTCCCCATTACTCTATAGCATTTTAAATTCAGCATTGACTAATATTGAATTCCAAAACTTTCTTTCATAGTCTCTTTCTCATTTGTTGGCCCATTCTTTTCTAATAGACCTGCACACAACAAGACAGCACATTTATTTTACATAACTGGACAGTTGTTTGCTCATATTCTTCCTTGATACAAATAAATAGGAAGCTCCCACATGAACAGAAGAGAACATTCTGTTAGGATTATTAGAAAGTGAGAGTGGGATTCAAAAGCTATAGCCAAGGTATTTCCGTCTTCCGGTGGGTCTCATTAAAGAATGGTCACATAGGAGTTGTCTCTTTGTTCACTCACTTCCATTAACGCATATGGACCTTGTCTGTTTTGTTTATTGCTGGATCTCCAGTTTCCAGAATAACATCCAGCATGCATTAGCCGCCTGATAAATATCTGTTGAATAATGGAATAAACAGCAGCCTTATTTTCCTACCACTTTATTCTCCCTCTTAGCTTAATGTAGAGCTTTCAAAACTTTAAAATGAAGTTTCAAATGGCCTTCCTTTATTCCATTATATTTGGAATTTCAGATTCTTCTTTTAATCTGGTTGATTTTACACTTACTCTCTTTATGCATTTGATTGCTTTGTAGTACTCTGTGTGGGTCCTTTGACAGAAACAGGGTCAACATTTAGCTTTCCTGAAGCCGCTTCTTGGGTTATGATAACCACCTGCAGTCCTCATAACCATTGATTATATTCTCTTTTGTTGAAGAATTTAGGTATTGAGGTGCTAAAAGCTATATAAATAATTAATGGACTGGAGACACTTGGATGCATAATTCAACAGTATTAGACAAATAGATGAGATACGTTAGAGCGACAGCACCGGCAATAAATGGGAGACTTCTTCAGCACTACTGAAATACAGGGCTGAGAGTTACTGGTGTTACAACTAGGATGAATTACTGTGACCAGCTGAGATATAATAACGGTATGAATTATTGAATTGGCATCTTCCTGAGACAGCTTTGGTCACAGCCTTGCTATGTTCTGGAGATGATAGAAGGAGATTTGTGTGATGTAAATTTATAATCAAAGGGTGTTCAGGATGAAAGATGACCTCCAAGGTTATGAACCTGAGCAGGAGACTGCATCATCACATGAAAAAGGGACAGTAAAATATGAAGCATTCTTCAGTCACTTGGAAGCCAAAGAAACTCTACTCTCTTACAGATTAAACTCTAGGAAAGTTTCAGATACGCAGAGATAGAATGTGAGATACCAAGATCATCTTGCTCTGGGCAGCCAAGGTGATGAAAGTAGATCCGTGCAATATCAGCTTAAACATGTTTCTTGAAATTATGCCTAAAGGAGGGATTAGCAACTAATTAAAACATTTGGGCTTAGAGGAGCACAGGGACTCACAGCTGCACACACATGCACACAGAACGCTGCATTTACCTAGTAAATAATTAGGTTATTTGGGTCCAATATATAGTTAGAATCAGGATATTTTGTAAATGTACTAATGGTTTCATTATAGCTAGATTAAAGGGATACCATTACTTCAGAAAGCAAATTGAAACATGCTTCTGACCCTGCTGGCGGCAAGAGTTCTTTTTCTTCTGAGTTCATCGGACTGTACAGGCGGAATCCAGATACACAAGGAACACGTTCTTTCTTTTGCCATCATTTCTTGACACGCTGACTGATGGAGATGGATCTAGGAGGCAGCATCTCCTTCCTGAAAACAAAGTAGCCTTTAAAAAGGGCTGTTAAACTGCTGTCTCATGTTTGATTATTCTGTCCTCGGTAAAGTCCTTTATTTTTTACTACTAAATGGTCATTTTTACGGACAACATTATTTCAGTCTGATGACTGTTTCAAGAAACAATAGGTCAAAAGCAACAAACTGTAGACCAGAGCTGGGATTCTCAAGAAAATTATCCTGAGTAATAGACCACAGTCAGCTCAGTCTAAGACAATGCCCTCCAGGACACTGTGTCATATATTCAGGGGTATTTTAGGGTGAATCTCTTACAGACATGGTTTTAATTTAATGTAATGAAATAGTAATGCATAGATTTATTCCATGCAATAAGACATTTTTATGTCTATACATAATTTCAAATTACATATGAAAAATACGGTAACTTAAATTAATGTATTTCTAACATATGATCAATTGTATTACATTTCCTGGCTGTTAAAATTGTGTTTTATAGCATCAATAACAAGTGTAATAAAATATATTTCCTTATTAGGTCTCACATTCTCTTTTTTTAAAGAAAGGCAATGGCCTAAAATTGTTATCTTCCAAGTTACTTTCTTTTTAAAAATGACTTAATTGTTCTTATATTGTGTAACAAAGAGAACAGACGGTATTGACAAAAATTAATTCAGAAAAAAATAAACCACGCAGTTTTGTGCTTTTATCTTCCTCTAAGACAACAAAGATCCGTCAGAAACAACTGAAAAACAGCCTTAGAGTAAGGATTTATTATTACTTATAGGAAGTCAGAAGCAATAAATTATAAATGCTTTGATTTATTGATATGAAGATATTTAAATCACCGCTTTTATTGTTAAATAATTATTTTTAGAATTTTATTTCCTCAAATAGTAATTGTTGAAAACATATTCGAAGGCGTTAGTGTTTACTTTCTCTATCCTTCTACCTCCAACGTGGACTATGCTCTCCTGTCCACCACATGCGTGGAGCCTTCCCACTCTGCTGTGTTTTTTAAAAAAAACACACTTTTTTTACTTAGGAAAAGGGAAGATAATTTAGTAAAGTAACTTTTGGAGGGGTTTACAAATTTCTGGCCTCTAAACAATTGGAGAATTGATCTTTATATGGACTGAGAATAACACTAATTATTTTAGACTCCCAATGCTTATTCTGTGCAACCCAAGACTTGCTTGCATCAACATGTCATCTAGGAGAATAGAATTACGTGGCCGTGATAGTATGAACAGCTTTGGCATATGACATTATAATAGCTTATGAAGTTGGTAAGCACCCACAAAAGCCTTTTTCTTTAGAAAAAGTCCATAGGACAAAAAGGTATTTGGCAAAAGACACAGGAATCAGTATTTTCTCTTATAGTTCACTGAACAGTAATTTATACATTTTTAAATAAAATAAATCTGCCATTAAGTCCACTAAAATTGGCTTGTAATGACTTTCTTGGTCTGCATATCTACGGGAAGTTAAGGTGCTCATATCCTAATTACCAGAGAGCTGTGCCCCGCACTGACGTGGGCAGTGTCCACTGCTTCATACTGAAATCCTTACCTTTGTGGAGTATGGAATCCAGTTGGGGGAAAAAAATCTTACACATGAAAATACCAATAACTGAGCATGGGACTAGACGGTAAGAGTTACGATGAAAACCCAAAATAAGATTCACAACGTAGACTATGTTTTAAACTCTACACACTGAAAAACACTTTTCCTTTTCTCTTTTGTTGTTTTTTTCCCAGTACATAGATTCCTGACTGTAGAATTACCTTTTACTGTGTTAGTGTTCAGTTGTAGAGCTGTGTGAGGATGCTTTTTCTGTATGCACTTATTAAGGGTGGCTGACGTGCTCATCTTCTACAAGCAAACATTTTCTAGATTCTTGGTTTCTCAGAAACCCACGAATGAGCCTAGCAATTGACATCTTTAAATTACTGATGACCTGTAGTATTAATCCTTTCACCTTGCTAAGGCATGCCTGCTCGGCCATGGTAATCAGGCTTTTTTGCTCATCATAATCCCATTAACAAATTGAAAGATAGAACAAAATTTTTCTTACCAGTCCCTCTGACAGGAGGCAGTGCAAAGGGGTTATAATTATGGATTATGCCTTTTATTATACATTGGAGCAAGCACACATTAGCCTAATTAAAAACACAGTGTGAATATTCAACTACATGGAGCTGCAAATGTTTAAGGGCTGTCTGTAACAGCTGAAAATATATTTTGGTCTATAGCAAATCTCGTCAAGTTGTATGGAAAACTGAGTTTAAGAATTGAGGATTGCACACTTTTGTGTTGGCAGATTTACTGAGACCTCATCATGTAAAACACTTGCTAATCTGAGACACAGGGAGACAAAACACACCTGAATGAACCACAGGATTAGGAAGTGAGTCCATGCTGAGGTCGACTGATGTGAAGAAGTCAGATATTCACCTTTATTAAACCTCCCAACCAGGTTTGGATACCTTTGGAAAAACCCATGGATGACCAGAAATCTACTTCAGACCTAGAAAGAAAATATTGTTTCAACACCTATTGTCTATTTCAGATATATTGGCTTGGAATCATAAAATCATAGAGCTAGATTAACATGTTCAGGCAATACAGCCCAAGTCTTTGAAATTAGACCAAAGATCCAACAGGTGAAATGACTGGTCTAGGCAAGAGCAGACAAGGGGCAGGGCTAGATCAAGACAGAGACAAATGTTTGATCAGGTTGCCTATTGCATAACTCTAGGAAGTGCCAATCATGAAAACTACAGTGAGCAGTCTGCAGAACCCCATGCATTAGCCCTAGGTGTTTCTAGGGTTCATAGTCCATATCACGGCTTAAACTTTCTTAACATATCTCCTTTAAGTATTCATTTTCTTAATTCTTATGGAGATACTCTTCTATCTATGACCTAAATTCTTTTTAATGAAATTTAAACTGTATTTTCCTTGTATTATGGAAGGCTCTTACCATTAGATAACAATACTTTTTGAAAATGTGCTATTGTGATATTGACCTCTACTGGTAAAAAAAACAAAACAAAAAACTTTTTCCTATTTCAGATAAGCAGTGATTCCTGGTCCAGAAAATGCATTTTTATGACTACACTTTGGTGCATTGATATAAATATGTTCATCAGTGCAACTTACATCTTGATCAAAGCTAAATATAAGATCACCAAGCAGTGATCAGTAGAAATATAACCCTGCCATGCAATACTATGACAAGGAGAACTCGAGTATGATACATACTGTATCTGTTTCTGTTGGCAACAAGGTGACAGCATCTAGGTTATGGCATCAAAGTAGGTGTGAATCTTCCCTAAACATGTTAGCTACACAGGTATCAAGTTTAATCCTGCTGTACCTCTCTGTTCTGAGCTACTATCTTCTTTCACGTGGATAACTTCAATAGACTCCATATTGATCACCTGGTTTTACAATTGCCCACTTTTAACCCATTCTCCATGCAGCAGTGATACAACATTCTTGAAACACAAATCTTGTTATATGTTCTTCTCTTTAAAGAATTTCAGTAGCTGCCTAACAATGCTAAAATAGAGACCGAATTCATTACTATTGCTCCCGGGGTTAGGCCAACTCTCCTGACCGTCTTTTTGCCAACTTTGCTCCAACTTCCCCAGTCATCTTTCTTCCCCACTTATGCACTAAGATATTTCCTGTTTCAGCAACTTTGAATCAATAATTTCCCCTTCCTGAAGATCTTTTTCTCCTGTTTTTGGAAGAATCAGTCCTGCACTTTATCTTGCAAGCTTCAGCTTAAACCGCATTTCGTCAAGGGATTCTACCTGTTCCCATCTCACAGCTGTGCCCCATACCTGAGGGAAGACCGTGCCATCTGCTTCTGGGGACTTCTTATAACTCACTCATTTTTGTTTCTATTAATTTAACATTTATCTCTTCCATCAGATTAAAAGTTCCATGAGGTCCCAGAACTCTCTTCCTTTTCCATCACCCTATTCCCAACATAGCATATAGTGCCTCCGCGTAACACACAGTGGATGTAATAAGCAGTGTGGAATGGGTGAATGAATGGGTGTTGGGTAGCATCTAATATTAACCACTCACATAGGGTTAGAAGCTACTTAAATCAAATCTCTTCGACTGCAGGGTGCGTGAAAGCCTGTTTCATCTATTTGGAATCATCTTCCTGCTTCATCTTTACTTCGGCTTCATCTTCAGAGCCTGGTGCAAACATCACTTCACAGTGATTTACACCCCCAGGCTAGTTCCTTCTGTTGGACTCTTGTGGCATCATCCACTTCCATTTATAGCATTTTTATGATACTTTTGCATTTAATTCTGAAAAAGTTTGATTATTATTTTGCCTGTACTTATACTTCAAGAAAAAAGTTTACATGTGTTTTTGCTTAACAATATGCTAGGTTCTTAGGACAGTGCATACTACATAGTAGGTCTAAGAAAATGTTTGTGAAATAAGTAAAGGGATGAATATTCAGTAAGTTTTTTTAATGGGATCATGATGTCTGCTATGAAAAGAGTCATCATAACTAAAATAGTAGTTATGTGTGTGGGAATGTTTGTCTGTTAACACTAGCTAAGGTAATCCTGATCTCACTGGGGTAACTCATTGTTTTATTGAATAAAGAGTCTTTGATGTACTTGTATATATTTAAAAGCAAAACTATATTTTCTGTGTTGATTTAAGGTTTTGCTTATTGTCCCAGGCTCCTCAGGGATCTGTGGGGAGGATTATTCTTTTTGTTCAAACAGAATCCTCACATTGTGTTTTTCGTATACACTTGTCACTCAGATCCAAGGCAAGATAAAATTCACAGACAAGTATAGCCCACATACATTCTTTATATATAATTGGTTTCCTTTATTTCTATGTATATTTTTTGCATCACAATTTTTTATTTTAATTGTTGCTCTTATACAGTTTTCTGTCTTCTACTCCCATCCCAGCCCACCGCCCCAGCCCTCCCCACCTCCCTCCCATTTCCACCGCCCCCCAGCTTTTGTCCATGTGTCTTTCATACTTGTTGCTCTAAACCCTTCCCCTTTTCCCTGGATATTCCTACCCCTCTCCTCTCTTGTTCTCAATGTCACACACATTCTAACAGCCTTCAGTAAGGCCAATGGATGGAAAGGAAGCTGCCATCAGGTCATATTAATGACTTCATTTACACGTGGCCTAAACAAGAAAAGTAAGGAAAGCCATCTGCCTTAGATGCTGAGAAAATGCCCCAGGAGATCCTAATAAACCCTCCCTCAGTATTCTTTTCTCCGGGCTAAATGACCTAATTCTTCCAGGATTTCTTATCAGAGTTTATTCTACAGTACTACATTTCCTGGCCACTGTTCCCAATTGGAACTGTAAGTAGTTCTTTTGAAGCCATGTTAATTTTTTTTACCTCTTATCAAAAATAGGGTACATGAACACAATATCATGGGCTATGAGCTTTAATGATATGTGGAGAACATGTAAGTTCACTTTCCCTCTAATAATGAGGAAACTTGGCCAGTCTCCCCAATAAGTGTAATGATTCTCTCTCAGGTGTTCACGAATATGACTGCGGTATCTCAAACCTATGAATCTTTCAAGAAGATACACACATACACACACACACATATATGATATTTCTAATGATATCTGTATCATTCCTTAATGACCAGTTGTCTAAATAGTTATTTAAACTGATGGTATCAAAATTAGTCTGTGATTCTATGAAATAGTAATTACTGTCCTCAGATACTTATCTTCACTTACATATACAGGCTGGTAAGTCCTGGCTGTTGGAAAAAATATAGAGAGAAAAATATGGAAATACAATTTTTTAATGAACAGGTTTAGGATTTTTAATTTTAGACATTTTAGCACTCGATAAGCAACCCTTTATATATTAACTACTGCAATTATTGTTTTAATACAACTATTATTTTATGACTTTATCATTCTAAATAGTATTTAATGTGGAATTTAAGAATTTTAGGATGCTTTAAGACTGATAACTTTTCATGTAGTACTGTGCTAGTCCTTCAAGACAATGGTAATGTGTATATAGATTCTTGAGAGGGAATTTCCAAGGTTTGCTATCCAAGCAGAAATATTGGGTAAACAGACTCACAATTGGAATCTAAAGTTCCTCTCACATCCCCAGTTCTTTCTCTTCAGTGTCCCATCATAAATAAGACATTTTTTCATCGATAATATTAAATAAGTATGACAATTGCATAAGCCATTTAATTTTATTCTTTCCACTGTTTCATATAATTATATTTAAATTCATGACTCCCTGAAATTAGTTGACATAAATACTGTTATTGTCTCCATTAAAAAAGTGTAAATTATAATCTTGGAATATTACATAAGAATTATAATCCTAATGAAAATAAAACATCCCAACTATAGGAAAGCACAGAATATCTGGGACACACTAAAACGTAGAATTTCATCAAATTGAAGCCACGATCAGTACCACTATGTACTTATAAAACAACAACAGTTAAAAAGACTACTGAGCATGCAAAATGTTGTGAAACATGGAGAAACTGAAACTCCAATACACTGCCAAGAGAAGGTTAAATAATTCAGTCACTTTGGAAATGACTGGCAATTTCTTAAGTTAAACATACACCTATTGCAGGATTCAGCCATTTTACTCCTAGGTATTTAAAAAAAAAAAAATTGTGTGTACAAAGATGGGTACATGTGCACTCTTAGGAACTTTATTTGTAATAGCTCCAAACCAAAAACAACATAAACAGATCAGAAGGGGAAAAGAAAAGAGTACCTCCTGTATGACTCTATTGATATAAAATTCTACAAACTGAAAAACAGTGTAAAATGACGGAAAGTAAAGCGGTTGCCTGTAAATGAACGGGGATGGGTGGGGTGTGGCGGAGAGAGGGCAGAGAAACGTTGTGGGAGGGATGGAGCCTCCACGATTCTGATCCGGATCGTGTTTCACAGCATATCCACCGTACAGTTCAGATATTTATTGCTTGCCAGGTGTGACTCCGTGAAGCTGTTCAAATAAACTAAAGAAATTTTATAAAAGTGAATTATTATTAATCAAAACATATATGAGATAATCAGTTCAAGAGGTTAGCAAAAGAAGCCATAATTTAGTCCAATTGAGGCAAAAGGGAAAGAATAAATAAAAATGAGACTGAAATAAAAGGATTATAAAGTTTTGTAAATTACAGTTGATAAATAAACCAGAAAGAAACAATACATAAACTTCCACTTTACATAACAAAGAAAATGTTAAAAACTAAAAACGCACAATTTAAGAATTAACAAAAAGAAAGAGGGCATAGCTTTAATAAGCTAGTCACAAAAAAGAAATTTGTCAAATGCTATAAAAATAATGTTCTAAGGAAATGAAAATAACAAAGTTGACACCAAAACTGATTTTTAAAAATGAAGAAACAAAACTCAACCGTGGAGGAAATGTAGAAATTTTTAATAAAGTACAGTCATTTAAAAAAAAATGAGGCCTGTTTTGTTTATTTCATTGATGATTCCTTCCTTTCAACCCTTTACAAAACATGCATTTTCTGTCACAATTCTATTATTTATAAGCAAATGGCAAAGCAATAAAAATTGAAATTATTGGTCAGGATCAAACAGACACATTGGTGGAAATAGAGTTAAGGTACTCTTATAGAAAGAGACAAATAAAATGAGGCAAATACAAAGGGAGAAAGATAAATGGACAAAATACAATTAAAATATCAAATAAATATTCCCGCTTTGAGAAAACTGTACATTATTATTGCAAAGACACTGAATTAATAACCGATGAAGAGATGGACCAGGCTTTGTGTTATTGTGACTACGGGGCCACTGAGTGTGTCCTCATGGTGTGTCCTCAGCATGGGGCAGTGAGTTGGCTCAACATTGCTAGAGGACCATTTGGCAAAGTGAATCTATTATTAAAACCTATGTACATCTTTTGACTCTTAAATTTCACAACTAGAAGTTGGTCTTAAAAATATTGAGAAGAAGGGTGCAAATATGAGTGTACACATTTGTTCATGGTGTCAGAGTATATGCTTGCAAAAGTTTAGCCAAAGATTAAAAACCTTTCAGTGGGCATTGGTTAAATAAATTACAGTGTGTTCACACGCATTAGTATGCTATGTAGTCATTAAAGCATGGCGTAGATAGGTATTTATTGACATGGAGAGATATTTTTAAAATTGCTGACCAAGGAAAATAAGATTACACAACAGAAATTAGGGTATGTTCACATTTTAAAATAGTAATTGGTATATGTATGCACAAATTTACACACCTACTTCTCTCTCTTTAAGATGTCTAACACATTTTGGAGACCAGAGAATAGTTGTTAGGTAGTCTCAAAAAAGTTAACAGCATTATAATAGTTGACAAGATTGAGGTAAGGTTTTTTATTTCCTTTTTTATACTTTTTAGCCTTTCAAAGAAAAGAATAGCTTAAAATATTATTAGGCAAAAATTTTTATTTTGGGAATTTAAATTGTGTATCAATCTCCTACTCTCTAAGTATACTGGAAAAATCATCTACAGTTCTGCCCACAGAGGGAAAGGATTCTCACTGTGATTGTGTCCCTCTGGTTAATCCACCCACAGGGTCAGCGAGCAGGGCACTGAGGCAAGGCTGCCACCCTGTGTGGGGGAGGGACACAGTGCAGGGGTGTGGGAGAGGGACACAGTGCAGGGGTGAGGGGGAGGGACACAGTGCAGGGGTGTGGGAGAGGGACACAGTGCAGGGGTGAGGGGGAGGGACACAGTGCAGGGGTGAGGGGGAGGGACATAGTGCAGGGGTGTGGGGGAGACTGCTATCTGCTGGTAGGTGCTGATGCAACACTGAAGAATTCTCCAAATGCATTTTTGAGAAAATGGGGAAAAGAAACTTATAATTTTTCTCCCAACCATCACTTTAGTTGGGTTTGTGAATGCATGGTATTTACTGAATTTAAGGTCTCCAAGCTATCATTGATTGTAACTTATTTTTCCTCCTTTTTTTTTTTTTTACAATCCAAAGAACACAAGAGTATGGGACATGTAAGAAGTCAGGATGGCATGAGAAAAAAAGAGTCCACTTGGAAGTCCATTAGGACAGACCTTAAAAGGTACTTGCAGATACATATGCCATGGTCAAAAGGTTGTCTCTTTTTGTAACCAACAATCACCCACTCTGAACCTAAGCCCCAAGCTGAAATCAGACAAATATTGAATATGATTACAGTGCTGCAGTGGGGGGGAAAAAACAGCTGTGCAGATAAGCACAAAGCAGAGGATTCTTCTTTGTTATTCTCTCGATGTGGAGACATGGCCCCCTTTATACACAATTAGAGAATAATACAAAATAATGTGTGGTAGGTGTCCAGCGGTACGATTTAGCTGAGATATAAATTCGAAGATATAATAGTATGAAGCACAGAAGACTTCATCCAAAAAGTGAATCTTCCAAAAGGCCTGTGGCCTCATATTTTCAAGAGAATAGCACTACCAGTCACCCAGAGAATGAACTGATCCAGAGTCCAGGGCTTAATTGTGGACTTCCCACTGCTCACCTATGCCCCAGAGTTCATCGGTAGCAACCCAAAGCTCCAGGTCTCAGAAAACCTTCACTCATCTTCATTGCCACTGCTATTCCTTGAGTGCAGTTGTCTGTGAAGTCTTGTTTGAATTATTGAAGCCGTTGCCTAACTGCTATTCCTGCCTCTTGCTTTGTCCTCTTCTAATCAGTCTACCCAGTGTGATCTTTCTAAAAACCACCTCTGAACCTACCAATCTCCTCCCTAAAATACTTCAATGACTCCCCATTTCCAAGAGCATAATATCCTACCCATTTAGGATGACACACGGATTCCTTTGTAATCAATCCTCTCTCCTTGTCCCTCCAGGCTCATCTCTGCTGGTCCCTGACACTGCATCTCTTCATCTTGAATGATTTGTTATTCCCAGCATGTAGCAAACTCTTGTCACTGTGGGGCCCTTAACACATTGACCCCCACCCCCCCCATCATATCTTCACACTCCCTTTATTACCTGGTTAACTTCAATTCATTGTTGATGACTCAGTCCAGATGCCACCTCTTCCTGGGTGTTTTGTCTGACCTCACATTTCAAGGATTGATAGTCTTCCATCTCTCCTGTAACATCCCACATGTACCTCTATTTTAGGGTCTATGAAACAGTTTACTTGTTTTGCCAGATGCACTGTCAATTCCATGGGGTCAGGAATTACATCTTACTCATTATGGCATCCTAAGGCAGATTTTTGACCAGTAGATGGTGATTTTCCCAAATGTTATTAAATTCAAACCTGAATGAACAAATAAATAAATGAGTAGTGGAGAGTATACTGCATGAATAAAATCATTGAAATGTGTGTGCCATCATGAATGTAGAATTAAATGACTCTATAAGGGAATATCAAATGATTAGAGTATGATACCAAAGTTTTCTCAAAATTGTCTCTTACTTAGTGCTCAAATCACACAAATTATAGTCAGTCATATGTTGTTTGTATAATATTTGCGTGTACTTTATATGCATACATATATAGTTGACATTTGAACAACATGGGTTTGAGCTGCACACGTCCACTTACAGGTGGATTTTTTCAATAAATACGTACAGTACTGTATAGAAATTTTCTATCCTTCTAATTTTCTTAATACCATTTTCTCTAGCTTATTTTGTTTTAAGAATACAGAATATAAACTTTTAACAAACAAAATGTGTGTTAATTGACTGTCTATGTTATCAGTGGGGCTTCTGGTCAACGGGAGGCTATCTTTAGTTGGGTTTTGAGGGAGTCAAAGTTGTAAGTGGGTTTTCTGCTACATGCAGGTCAGCGCTCTTAATGCCTACACTGTTCAAGGACTAAGTGTATCCGCATCTTGTATATACACATGTATACACACACATTTCCCATATCCTTAATGTATAAATCAGGCTGATTTCTAGTAGTGTGCTAATTCCATATACCAACCAGACCTGCAGTTTATGAAATAGTCTTCATAGCTCATTACAAATTTTGCTATTTAAGTCATTGTAAGATTCTTGAGATCAAAGTCTGTTATTATTTTACATTCTATGTTGTGTCAAGCACTGTGTTAAGCCCTCAGTAGTTATATTCATGTGAGGAGATGAACTTGATCTCATGAGTAAAGGAGTAATTTGTTCTTGAAAATCAGAAGAGTGGGTTCCAGGAATACAGTGCAGGCCCAAAGCAGCACACCCAGCATTTCACGAATTTAGGGAAGTTTTGCAAAAGAGACTTAGTGCATAGGAGTTTGCGCTTTATTAATAACGTCTTCCTTGAGAGACTCATGCAGCCTGGGCTGTTTTCGGCTCTTTCAAGTCCTCTCTTCTGCTGGGGTAGTGAGAAGCAGCAAATTTAAAGTAAAGGTAAAAGGGGCCTGGGAGCTCAGCCTCTGGGCAGTCGTTTTCAGTATTTATGCGTGTCTGTAAGTGGCTAGTGACTGGTGGTAGCACCATTGATTCTATTTTTAACAGCTGACTTCCTCACAATCAATGGGATTGACCAAACCAATTGTCAAGTCAGCAGCAACAAGAGGCTAACCACACTGAGGCCCATTAATGTGGTCTGTGGCTCCAGATGGGGGTACACCTCCAACAAACCCCAGGCCAGGGAACACATCCCCTAGCACTAAACATGCCCAACCTCTTTTCTCAGTGCCAGCTGACCCCATTACCATAGAAACTTGGTGGAGAAAGACCCAAAAGTAAATTATGCAGCTCTTTAGCACCCTCTGGTGTCCAGTCTTCCAAAAACCCAAAATTCTCCTGGGTTTTTTAAAAGGTAACTGCTTATTCCTGCCCAAAGGTATGTACCTCCTTGTGATGTTCAGGAATCCAGAGAGAGACTTTCTTTTAACTGACTTCACCATTCATGTTGGCTAAAGAATACAACCAATGGGGAAAAACCTTCCGCCCGGCATCTAAGGGGAACTAGTACCACCTAAGCAGTATATTTTTGTGACTTGCTAATATGAAAATTGCCTGCTGTAAAATCTGAAATTTATTTTCAGTTACATGAAGTAAAATTTTCTATAAAAAGTGTTTATAATGGAATCCTAAACTATGTGAAATGCTCCAGTAAGAGGATGGAAGGGCTAAAGAGGTACTAACCGACCTAACATTGATTTTTTTTCTTAAGAGTCTTGCTCCCCACCCTTATCTACTGGAAAGTGTCACAAAAAGAAATATTATGAAGTGGTAATCAGATTTGGGTCCTGGGTTTGCTGTTTTTTTTTTTTTTTTTTTCAGGTTGAAGTGTGACTTTGGATACCTTACAATCTCTATGAACCTGTTCTCTCAACTATAAAATGAGAATGTAAGTATAGGTCTTCTTTATCGTCTCGAGGAAAAATAATGAAAATCTAAGATTCTCTGAGGTTGTTAGGGTTTGGGTTTCCATATCCCCCAAAGAAGATGGATAGAAACAGAGATTTAATTATCTACTTGTGCATACCTTTGAATCTCTTCATAATAAAAGAAAAAGTTAAATAACTTGCAGTTGGAATCAATTTCCATGTTCTCCTGAATATTAGATTAATGAGACTCAATGGCAATCCAGAAACATAAGAAGAATGGTGCATTCTCATTTTAAAATCTCTTATGATTCGATACTTTAAAATAAGCATTGGTAGTTCAATAAACTTTCCCCTTTTTTAGAGTGGCCTTAAGCAATATATGAGAAGAAGCGAATTAGAGAGAGAGAGATTTCTGCAGGAAAGCACCAAATGCTCCTCATATGTTTTTATTATAACAGTGCTCACTTATTAAGATCCTACTAGGTACCAAGAGTTTTAGATACTTCATTTTATTTAATCCTCCTAACGTTCTTGCAAGGTAGAATTTATTATTCTCATTTTGTAGAAAAGGAAACTAAGCCTCAGAGATACAAAGCAATTTGTCCCAGTTAACACACAACCTGTAGAGCTAATATTCAGACCACGTCTTGTCTGAATCCAAGCTGTTTTTCTTTCCACAGAAGTAACCTGTTTTCATTTAGAGAGCAAAGAAGGGAAGAGAAAAAAAATCCTGAACCCATTGTTCTAACAGAGCAGATCAAAATATCTTTTCTTAGCAACAGATGGTTTTACAAAGTCCCAGAAGCAGGCAACCCAGCGTCCTTGCTTTGCCTCCCTGTCAGTGAGGGGCCCTCAGGGCCCTCCCCTCCCCATTAGCAAGGCCAGATGGACAAGGAAGCAGCCCCCCTCACTCCTCCAACTTTCCACAGACTTTAGTTGAGCATCTACTGAGAGCCAGATTCCCCCAGGACAGTAAAATGAGACTGGAGTTGTTTCTTACAACAGAAGAAATACCACAGATGCCTTAACTGGGAAGTAAGGAAGGCCTTGCTGACCACCGTCTTAGAATCCTGAGGAGCTCAGCATAGTGGCCGGAATTTGTGCTCTCGTCCATGGGCTCTTAGCCACGGCACCCCAGTAAGCAATTTGTTCCCAAACTCCCAGGAACTGAACTTCAGGTAGAAAAAGGAAGAGCTGGAGTATCCCCACATCTTATAGAGAATTAAAGCAATTCTGTTGCCAAAAGTGTATATAATCATGGTTCAGTCCTTGATGCATTACTGAGAGGTCTAAACACCTGCCTGGGTTTCAAATTCTCTTCCTACTCTGCCTTTCGAAGCAGCACACCTCCCTCCACTCATCTGAGAGATCTGAGTAGCAGGGCTGACGATGTGAAGCCAAAGAAGGCCGACTCTATATATTATATAACCTCTGCAGTTTCTCTTGGTAAGAAGGGAATTAACCAGATGTCTGCTGCCTAATATTTCTCTTTCCATTAGCATACATTTTCCTTTCTGGATTTTGAAAAGGTTTGCCCCATCAATCCCAGACCGTAGGAGTTCAGATGTATTCTTCACAGTTTCCTCCAGCCAGAGCTGCTGATGTACCTTCCTGGGCATTTGGAAAAGAAACCAGTTTGTCATCAAGATTGCTGATAACCGTGGGAGGAGGCAAAATGGCAAGACCTGGAAAGAAAGAGCCGCTCCTTCTGGATAATGGGTTGGAAATTCTTGGCACTGTGGAGCTTTGGCATTTTCAGAGTTGAAAATGCTCATGATGCACAGACCTGGAGATGAGAGACTACAGGGGAAAGAGAGACAAGGGCAGTGACTCAGGGCAAACACAGCTAGGAAGTTTAGACTGGAATGCACAAGTACAAATGCAAGGACAGTCCCCTGCTGCAAAGCTCCAGAGACATTGAGAATTCAAGCTTTCTGAAAAACAAACAATGTTATCGTGTTTAATTTTTTTTCCTTTGCATTTTTTTCTTAGCTTATACTAAGTCCCCTTTTTTTTCCTTCCAGTTCTTTATTTCAGGATCGCTGGATTCTACTGCGTTTCGAGGTGGGGGGGGAGGAACTATAAACCTAAATTATGGCCAATCAGATTGTACTCACAGCTCAACTGCTGGACAAATTGCAGCTCATGAAATTTGCTATGGGTCAGGAGACTGCGTAATTTTATTTTAATCAGTCTTATTTGAGCTGGAATGCCATTGCCTCAAATCCTCTGAACGGGAGTTCAGGGTCGATACAGACTGGTCTGATTTCCTCTCTTCTCACCTCTTTTTTTTTTTTCCCCCTCCATTTTTTTGTAGTAAAGTGTTTCAGGTCTCTGGGAGATAATGAGAAATAAAAGTTGAGATGGCCAAATTTTATTTTCATTCTGAATGAAAGTCTGGGGCTTATGTTCACTTCAGCCTTTCTTGCAATGCAGGGTTAAGCCGCCCGAATGTCCACAGCATTCATTTCCATAGAGATGTCCCAGTCAGACCGGGGCCCCAAGAACCACAAATGCTGTGCTGATCTGCAGCCCTTGCCTTCTGTTCGGATTTCTGGAACATTATTCCATGTCACAGGAGGCCTCCCAGGCTGCTGCAAAGTCAGATGGACCCACATCTCCACCGCACAGCTGCCTCCTCAGCAAGGGGGAGCGGATAAGGCCTTTCAGAGTCACCGGAGTATGAGAAGAAGACAGCCTTAACACTTCTCAGAAATCCCCAGGGTCTGTAATATGATCTTCGCCGCAGCTTACATCACAGACCTGGACCTGAAGAGAGGGGCAGGCAAGTGGTCCTTGCGCTAGGTCAAGACAGGATCACAATATCACCCACTCTCTCCTCTCACTCTGAGGCCCAGTCTATGGAAGCATCTCCACAAAGGTGGAACCTGTGAGCACGGACAGTTCGCTTTCCAAGAAAGAGAATTTAGCACCAGCTTCACCTGCGGGTACAGGTCAGCTCACAGCTCAGGAGTCCAGCCCAAGCCGGCTGTGCAGAGCCACCGCCTTTCAGCGCTCGTGTCCACGCCAGGGGCACAAACGGACCGTCCGTGAGCGACTACGGGTCGGGAGCAGCCTGCACCGCTTCTCCTCTTGGTAACACTCTTCTTCTTCATCGTTTTCATCTCAGCTTTCTTCACTTTCCTTTTTAGGTCAAAGGAATTGATAACTCTAGTCAAATAATTTAAGATAGCACAATAGCTCTGACAAAACAACAGAGGAAGAAACACATGAACAACCAGTTTGACATTTTGGGAAGCTTATCCATTTGCTTGTTTGTTAAGTTAATGAAGGATTATTAGCTTCCTTTTCAGGCCAATGCAAAGGATAAAAACATATGAAGCCACTATTAATGATCTTAAGTAGTTGAGGCTTCAAGTAGCCAATTGTCTGAGGTGGTGTGAGACAGGCCAGGAGTAGCTGTGCATTTCTGCTAGGGTGAGACAGAAAGTGACACCAGATCTAGCTAGAGAGAGTCCATTCTGTCACACGATGATAATAGCCTAATCCAGTAAAGTGATCTCTTTGATAATAGTAGAAGCTAACACTTAATTTAGTGTTTACTATGTGCCAGGAACCATGTTAAGTGCATTGTGTATATTACTACATTTAATTCTCACAACAGTGCTACGGTGTTGTCACTGATGTCGCCATTCCCATCTCATGCAAAAGAAACTCAGTCACACGGTGTTCGTAACATAGTCAAGGTCAGCCAGCTAGTGAGGAACAGAATCAATGTACCAATTCAGGTAGTCTAGCTCTTAATGCACATGATGTCAACCGATTCATTATTCTGCTTTCAATAGAGAGAACCCAGCGTGAAATAATGGTAAAACAGGGGAAGAAAGAATTGAGAAGATATTATTTGCAGAGACTTGCATGAGCCAAGTCTTCAAGCAGCTACCAAGTTCTCAGTAAGACCTTCAAGTTCTAAGAGAGACTAGCAAGAGTAAGGCAGAGGACTGGCCCCAGAGGTACCTTGGGCAAATCATATACTATACTTACTGCTGGTGACTTTGTACTCCTTGAGAACAACGTAAAATTCCAGTTTTTAGAACGAGGGCACCCAGATAAAGCTACATTTGTAGAAAGTGAGTCTTATTGCTGAGTCAGGACTTGTGCTGGATAAAGTACCTCAGTCCACCCACATGTACCTGTGGCCAAGATGAATGTAATCTTCTAGGGAACACTGACTCGTGATTACTTGTGGTCTGGTTCTCCAGACATCTGCATCAGGGAACCTGAGATTCAAACACAGGTCCCTAGACCTTTATTGAATTAGAATCAATGAGGGGGAGTTCAGGAAACTTTATAATAAGTCCTCTACAACTTCCATATGGACACTGAAGTTTGAGAACCATTGAGCTCAACTTTCAGGGAGGACTCAGAAAATGCTGGCAAGTGGATGGGATGCCTGCAAAGGGAGCGTCTAGCACCAGGTGTGAGGAGGTGGGTGGGAATGATGCTCCAAGGGGCAACACTGTTGCAATTGTCACGTATATTCTTAAAAGTAATTCACATTTACTTATTTCTTATTTTTGTCTTTTGGGGGTTTATAGCTTTTAAAAATAACTTGAAAAGCAAACAAATTTTTAAATAAAAATATAACACTGGGTTAGATAATTAGCCTTGGGTTCTATTTCTAAGAAGCATTAAAACATGATTAACTTTCTTGACATGAATCTGAGAAAATAAACTTCCTTACTTACTTTAAAGGAGCTCAACATGTGAATTTGTCTAAATCCTCAAAGGTAAAGTCCAAATATTTACTCGTTAATGAGTGAATTAGAATAGCCATCTCTACATTAAACCTACCTGTTTTTAAGCTTAATTGGAACTCCCCTGAAACTAATAATGGTGTATCTAATAAGCACTCATAATTTTCACTTAATGCTTTTGACCCTTTATCTAAAGACTCTTATAAGAAAGATAAGAGATAAACAAACAAGAAAGAAAGAAAAACCAGCTTAACCAAGAACCACTTCTCTTTATTCATTTACTTTTTTTTTAAACTCGGGAACGCATGTAGTTTGTGTTTTAAAAAAAAGTTGTTTAAAAAATATTTTTTCAGTTTTTTTAAGAAATTGATTTTATCACAAAGCAAGTAATTATCGCAAGCATTTAACAGTAGCTTAAATGATTTTTCTACATCATTGTAAACTCCCAAAGGGTACATTTGTTTGCTGTAGTCTGAGACAGACATTGCAAAATGTATGATCCTCAATTTGTATTTCCCCTTGCATCCCCAAACTCAGCCTTCCCTCTAGGACTTTACTCGGTGCTCTGACGCATTTTGTTGACTGAAAACATTCGCTACATCAACTTCATGGAGCTAGTGTTAAGCTTCTGCAGTGAATGCATTTTTTTCACGATTAAATCTTTGTCTGGGGAACATAGTTCTAGGAGAGCAGTCATTCTAGCTACGAGTTCCTAAGTCACAAACAGTTTTAAACTTTGATTCGGTTCAAAATACATATAGGTTTAGCAACAGAATTGTGTCACTATGAATTTTTTGATGAAAAATTTACCTTGTGATTGAATTGCCATGCAACATTTGTGCACAAGTAATACATTCTAGATATACCTGTTTCATCAAGAGCATCAGTAGGAAATAGATGGAGTATTCTGACTACGGTAATTTCAGGAGGATCTAACACAAAGGTGTGGGCTGCTACAGAGGAAGCACAAATAGTACAGGTACCTGGGAGTAGCACCTGAGAGCTGTCACCACCCCTAGGCCTGAAGGACAAGGAGAAAAAGAAGTTACCAGGGTGCAGAAGCACACTGTTGTGTTAAACTAGCCACCAAAGCAGTGGTCTTCTGTTGAGAAACACAGATATCCCGAGGAGACCTGATAGGGAAGGAGTTAGGTGATAAATACCTCACCTCTTTCTCCCACCTCTTTCCTCTCCTTTGGAGGCTTTTGTCAATTAAACCCAATAGAAACCAGAGGTCATGGGAGCTCTGTGATGTGGTCCATCACATATCAGCCTTGCAGGACTGACAGAAAGATGGAGAAGGTGGAGAGAGGTTACAGAGGCAAATGGAAGAGTTTTTGGCATGACCCGCATGACATGCTGGTTTTAATACCTACTCTGGCACTTAGCCTGGGAGTTACCTTAAGCAAATTACCTGGGCTAAGTAAGCCCTAGTTTCCTCCTCTGTAGGATGAAGACTCTAATTACTCCCTTGCAGGGATTAAATGAGAGACTTAGTGAATATCGCCAAGCCCAGTGTCTAGAGTAAAGGAAGAATGAAAAGAGGAGTTTCTCCCTCTGTAATCCCTTTCTAAGCAGCAATTGGTTGCATATAACTACTCTTACTTTCTCCCCAGTTTCTCCTTTGACAGACATCAGATATATCCAAAGGGAATGTCTTACCTTCTGAGAAAATATGAAGGAGCTTGTTCAGTAATTAAACCCACAATGCTAGCTTCTTCAGATCAACACTAAACCAAATGAACAAACCAGCAATGGAATAGTAATTTTCTAATAACAGATTTCATAGAATTGTATCCAATCAGACACATATTAATAAATCTTGGTTTTTAAAAGAATAGTTTCTATAGTAATTGATAATAAATATTTCATAGAGATTTCTGCTTTGTGGTCAACTGATGCAAGTCTCCTAAAATATATTGTCTCTGGTCATCTGAATAGCAAAAATGAGTAGATATGTATTTGTTTCTATTTCCAGAAGAGGAAACGGGCTCACAGAGGTCATAGGACTGTAAATAATAAAATCAGGGTTCTGTCAATAAGCATAACGTATGGAATATCATTTTAACATTTACCCAAATTCTAACTAAAAAGTTGTTACGTGCCAGACACTGTGCTCAGCACAGAGGTTGAAAAATACGATGAGGGAGCCATTATTGTCTCTTCCCTCGTAACATGTGCCCAGCCTTTTGCTAGGCACTTGGTGACCGCTAAGAATATTAATGGTTCCAAACTAAACAATGATCTGACTTTATATGAATCTGCATTCTTCTTTACTTATTCAATATTTTTATATGATTGATGTACCCAAGGATTCACATTTTTTTTAGATATTTTTCTTGGTTGGCAGCACAGGTACAGTAGGGTAACTAACTGGTCTCCCTGCTGAGGTAACATAACCAACCTAACTCTTTAACCAACCACAAATTGATAAAGTAGAAGTCCCAGAATGATCACAATTACTTGTAGATTTAATTCACTCACACATAGATATTTCTTCTTCTTCCTTTTTTCTATTCTTTCTTTCTTCAATATTTTCTTCTAAAATACTTATAAAGCAGTCCTTAGTCTTTTATAGGTTGAAAAAAATCAAACCTAAGTTGAAAATCAAAATTGCATCTATGAGAAATTTCCAATATAGAGGGCAACCACGCAGTCAATTCAACAATAGTCATAAAATATAATTGATCTGAGATGTTTCAGCACAGGATTCTGTGGTAGCATAAATAGGGTGAGTTACGGCAGGAGTCTGCCTTCAAGGGTATTTGAAAATTGAGCAGGAGAGTTCCAGAGGGAGTTCATGCAGATAGAGTAGAAAAATCCAAGAGCTCTCTGAGTGGTGAGCAATAACTGATGCCTATTAATGAGTGGTAGGAAGATAGAGGGTGAAAGGTAAATGCTAGCAAAATATTGAGCAGGCTTATTTGCTGTTGAACAAAATGTAAATTTCCAGGGCCTTCTACAACACTGACATTAGGTTAAGTAATATTGGATTTACTAATGAAGATGCTGGATCTGAGGTATTCAGAGAGACACAGGAGATGATACAGGAGAACTGTATCTTTGAAGGATAGTCTAGATTTATTTTAGATGTACAAAGAAGTTCTTTACAAAATTGGAACATCGGCTTTGGTGTGGGTACCTCAAACAGGACAGGTTCGTAACCCATCAGAGCAGCCAATAGCAGTAAGTACACACTGAAAATCAATACTGCCTATACAGGAAGGAAGAATGCTGCTAAGGACTTGGGGTCACTTTTCGAATCCTCCTGCCTGAATATTTCTTAGCATTGTGAGTAAACAGGAGGGAAAGAAAAAAAAAATCAAACCTGCATTATTGGTATCCATGTCTTCATCAGTCTTCTAACCAAATTGATCACATGGCCTTCACTACAAGAGGCCCTTTCCCGAAGCACCAAGTTTCAAAACTAATATTAGTTAGTTAATGAATTCTCCGAAGTCCCTCAGTCATTAGTGCAGCATGCAAATCTCCTATAATCATGGGATCATTTGAACCCACCCTCCACATGCTTCCATTAGATGAGCCCTCTGGTCAGATCAGACATGGCCCCTTCACCTTCTGTATTCCCTTGGGAAAATTTGGTTTAGCAGAAAGAATTTGAGCTTTGGTTCACCATAGTTCATTGTGAATATTTCTAACTCTGCGACCTTAGGCCAGTTCATTAACTTTGCTGAATTCATTTCCTCATTTGGAAAACAAAATGAAAAATATCCACTTTTCAGAGCTGTTGTGAACATTAGAGATCATTTTATAAAATGTCAAGAATGTGCCTCTCACATAATAGCTTCTCAATAAACGGTGGCTGCTATTGCAATTCTTTTCTCCAGGTTCCTATTTGGCAGTTCCAAAGCATTTCTGCAGTCCCCAAGGTGCTGTCCCAGTTCCTGCTCTATGCTCAGTTGATGTCAATTAATTCCTTCTAAATTGTTACCTGGTGGGGAATCACGGGCCCTGGCTCTGACTCTGCCATTGGCACATTTAATAACCTTGAACAAGTCACCTACATTTTCTGGGCTCTGCTTGCATAGCTATAAAGTGAGGGTTTGATTAGATGATTTCTAATGATGCCTCCAGTCCTGTGGTTATATAGTCCCTGCCATTAGTTGGCCAATAAAGCACCTCCTTCCCACGCCTTCTGGATTCCTTGAGCTCTCTAACAATTTCTTGTGCTTCATTGTATCCTAAGAGTCTCCTAAACATATAGTTCTGATTAATTGATTACTTTGATAACAATTATGGTAATCACTGAATAAAACCATTGGCTTTTCCTAAGGTCATGCTGATAACAGACAAAGAATGAAAATGGCCCCATATACATGACCTTAGGATTTGATTTTGATCTTTCCATATTGGTTCAAAAATACTGTCAAAGCCATTGTGAGGATATTTATCTATAACCAAAAAAATAATGGGAAGAAAGTTAGTGTGTTTTTCTGATGAAATTTTAAGGTCCTGTCCCTTTTACCTCATTTTTTTTTTTTTTTGTATAGACAAATAAAAGTAAAGCAAAAAAAAAGAAAGAAAGAGAGAAAGACATGAAAAGTTGCTGCCAAACTGCCGCCAAATACATGGGTTTTAGAAATTGGTTACCCAGGTGGTACCTGATACCAATACCATTTTGGCAAGAACCCCATGTAAGTAGCTATTTAACCACTGGCAGCAGAAATAAAAACAATCATGCCTGTCAACTGAATTGGAGGGAAAAAAGGGATAGTTATTTCCAATGTCAAAATGGTTGACAATCAGGAAATAGACTACACAGTCTGAAATAAAGGCAATGATCTGAGTAGAGCTACTCCAAATATCACCTTTTCTCATTAGTCAAATTAAACTCTAGGCCATGCTCAACTGCCCAGAGCCTGTAAAGCCTGGATTGATTTGTTCCATGGAACTCAATAAATCAATCACCTCTATTCAATGCCATTTTTGTGCCCAACTCACCAAAAACTACATCCATTTCTATCTATTTTAAACGTACTAGTTGTTTTTAGCAAATGTTGCTTTTAATTTTAAAATTAATTAAAATTTTTAATTTTGTTTTTAAATGGTAATCAAAACTCTATTTGGAGTTAATTTATTACATACAAGAGATTTTCCCAAAGGTTTATTTCTATCATTATCTTCTTCACCATCATCTTGAGACTCCAGATGAATGAATAATATATAATTCAATAATAAATCCTTATTTTCAAATATTTATTATTTATATTTGAAATACAAAGCTGAAAAACTTATTTTTGAATGAATGAATGTGCTAGAAAATGAACTAAACTCTGTTTGTATGGTAGGGAACGAAACCAGCAAGGTCCCTTCTTTCATGGATATTTTGGTCCAGTAGAAAAATAAAAAAAATAAATAAAGAAGAACATAAAGTAAATCATTACAAAAGAGCTGCTACGAAGCAGTCAATGGGATGCTGATAACTCCTTGGCAATGCTGAGCAATGTTTTAGATACACGCTGCCCCATAAGGCCTCATTGATAAAGTGACATTTAGATTGAGACCTGAAGTCTGAAAAGTGGCTAGTCCTGTAGCAGCCTGAAAAAGAGAGCTTTACTGATCCACTTGGGCAGGGGTCTTATGCCAAGGGTGAGTAATACCTGAAGGTGTAAATCTAGGTCCCGGATCTCAGAAATTTCACCACATAAGTAGGGAGGTGGGGCATGCACAAAAAAATAAATATCAGTCCTGGGAAAGTTATTGAATGTTTCATCAAATTGGACCTGAGGGGTGGGAAGAGAGAGGGGGAGGGAGAGAGAGAGAGAGAATAGAATGCACTAGAATGCGGAGCAGTGACAATGACCTGAGGGGAAATCTGAATCTTTGTAAGAAAAGGGACTCATTTCTCAGAAGATGATTTTTAATTGGAGTTCTGATTATAATTTAGAATAGGATGTGTATATTAACTTTACCTATAACATCTCTCCTCTATTCCACCTTTAGAACCACGAAAGCAATGTTGGTGTGTTTATTATTTAATTGCTTTGTTTATATTGAATAAATTCAGTTTCTAGTAGAGTGCCCTATTTATAGTGGTCAGTCATCAAATGTTCTCATTTGCTTACTCAAAGTGCTTAAAACAAAGATGCAGGGTCTAGCCACCCTTGCTTATTGCAATTAACAAAATAAGCTGTGTTAAGGACCAAACAGTAAAGAGGTAAGTTCATCCCAGGCCAGGATTCCAAGGGGTCCCAGAGCTACCTCATAGAGGCTTGGTTGGAGTGGCTAGGGGAGCAAATAACCCAAGATGAATTGAAGGGTGAAGGCACTTTACTTTATTGAACACTCCATACATGAATAATATTCAAGAGACTTCAATTAGTGTGGTCACAGGATGAGAGAACTCAGGGAGACTGGCCTTGCAGTACTGAAAGCAAATATAGATTAGATGCAAAATATATCACCAGCCCTGTTGCAAGAGACATACTAGCTATTATAACTCTTTTTCTTTAGAAGTTCAGGCCCAGAACAAGAAGGACAGCATTTTTCTGCCCTGATTTACAGCTCTGCACAAGATTTCTTAAATATTTGAGGAAGGGTGTGACCAACCCTGTGCTTCAAAGTCCTGGAGTTCACAGGTGGTCTCGGAGGCTCTCATGATGGAAAGTGGATCCTGAGACCAACTGTTTGACTGTAAAATATTTCAGGGTTTATATATATTCTTTCCAAATGCGGTTAGAGTGTAGTCACATTGCCACTGCTCTATTTCTGCATGGTGAGCCGTATGATTTAGAACCACGGAAGGGTAGTTGATGGGTGGTCAAGGTTCATTTCACTATGTCCGCTTTGGATAGTGAAACTATCCCCTAACACCTACGCATCTCATCAGGCTGCCTGTAAGCTCCTCTTTGTTTCTCATGAATCTGTTTTTATCTTTATTTTGAAGACAAGTATAATGAGATAAGGCAGATTCCTTTTATTAAATATAAAACCAATTATTTCAATTTTAGTGAGCACCTCTCGATGACAGTACCTGTAATTTGTTAACGACACTGGACATTGCTTTATAATTTTAGACACCTGTGCCTTGATTTCAAAAGCATCAGGATGATCTCTCTGACCAATGTTCCCCTCTCTCCACAGCACTGGAGACTGATTTTTGCCCTCACCGTTTATTTCAATTAAGGTATCTCAGTCTCTGCCAATGTATTATTTAGTTATAAACATCTCACTGAAATCTAAGATTCTAAGGCACTGTCAGGTAATCACTGTTTTTGGGTGGTTAGTTAATAAGATCTTCTCTTATAGTGTAATAAAGGGCTGAACTGTTCAATCTGAGGAGCAGAGGGAGCCACTGGATTAGTCTGCAGCCAGACTATGATATTAAGGGAGGGAAAAAAAAAACAGTGCTGAACCCCGAGTTTAGATGGGACACAAGGGGATGATGAGAGCAAAGGAAGGTGGGAGAAGACAAATACTAGTCACAAAATGTGCAAAAGCTTGTACCACACTTCATCAGTCCATGTTCCCAACTTTTCATTCCTCCTTCCTAGCATGAGTGGATCTTAGGCTTTCTTTTCCTTTGCTGGAGTCTCTGGGGTCTTTGCCCTTTCCTCCCTTCCCTCAGTTTGTATGTATAACCATCCCTAATTCAATGGTCAGGAAGCATTCATCAATATAAAAGATATTTCAAAACACATGTGAGATTATTCAAAACATAAAATCTCTAAAAAGATACTATTATTCTGGATGATAATCTTGCCTTAGACTATGTAGCAGTCTATATGGGTAAGAATAAAATAGGCAAATTTATGCAACCTTTATTCAATGGATCACACAGACCTAAGCAGCATTTATACCTGCATGTGGGCACGCAAGAAGAGTTGAGGCAGTGTGTGGATTTTGCCCTCCAGCACAGTTCTCTACACCAATTTTGAAATAATAGGTCAATTCTGCAATTCCTTGTCATGAGACAGAGGCCACATGCAAATTTTCTCCTGTACTGCTGAACTTTTCCAGAAATGGGCAGTTTGCTTAACCACCTGAGAAAGAAGCATGAGCCAGATGCAGACACATGCCAGCAAGAACCCAGGAACACCATTGCTGGCTGCTGGAATTCACAAATCTGCAAAGGAAAGCAATGTGAGCCCATCCAGCTGTGCTGACAACAATGTTCACGAAATTTCCTTTCTGCAATGGTTTTGCTGAGGTCAGGTGATTACCTCACTAGGCCCTGCTTGTGAAATTGCAGTGGTCAGGAAAACGTGGGGTGGCTATAAGCTCATCAGCTGGATAACTGGGAAAACCAGTTTCAGAAAGCTGTCAGTTGAGAGATGTTTTCAACGTATCAGCGGTATGATGCCCAGATAGCAGATTGCATAACAACTAGTGCAGCAAATGGATTGATTTATTCCCCCTAGAGGGAAATCTTTGACACAAGGAGGTGATCCAGAGCTTGAGCAGAATTTCTCTGTGCGGGTCCTGCTGGACTTACCACACTGAGTGCCAAGCAGGAGGCGGGATCCAAAGTGCCAGGCGCTCTCATTTTTAACTGGAATGTAAGGAGTAGCTCCAAAGTATAAGGACATATTTCCCAACAAATATTTCTTTAAAGAAGCCAATAACCTAGTATCTTTCAGAAGCTATGTAATTTTGAACACCTTAAATTTAAGTGCTTGTTACATATCTTTGAAATGAACATTTAGCTTGAAAATTATTTTTTGTCTTAGATTTCTAATTTTATTTTATCTTGCCCTTTTCAGATGATAACTTAATAACATCAAATCTCTGACAATGATATCTTTAATTCCTTTCAAAGCTATTTTTCACTGTGTAGTTTTTTTTATATACAAGTTATGGTGCAGCAGAGTTGATAGAATTCTAAGAAATTAATTAATAAAATTAATCAAACTGCCAGATGCTTAAATATAAAGTACTGTAAATTATATATTGTTTTTGACAGTCACCAAAATAGAGTGTAATGATCAAATGGGAAATGTTATTTTCCTTCCCCACCTTGTTTTCTGGTTTTTGATTTTTTAGTGTCTAATTTTGGATTTACTTAGTCCAGGAATAAATTATTGGATTCAATTATGGAAATAGCTCCTTTCAGCCAAAAAGACTATATGGTGGTAAAATACCAGCTGCATGTCTATTGGTTGAGTTGTTGAAAACTAAGTCAGCAATGTTCTCCAAAGACACAAAAAATCAGGTATTTTAGAGCTATAAGTAATTTTAGATTTCATATAGTTCAGAGTGTTGCTTTCAGGAAGTTAAAATAATATTTATGTTTTTCTCTACCTAAAGTTCAGAAAGAATGGCTAGATTAGCACCTTGAGGTCATAAAATTATGCTGGAGAAATCTAGACTTTAGGGTTCAACTTCACAATATAGCATATTTTTTGGTATGCCAGTATAACAAATAGATATGATATATGTTACCATTGTCTTCATCCATGTGCTTGGTAGTCATTATTAATCAATAGTGGACTTGTTTTTCCATGGCATATGGAAGCAGCTTCAGAAACATTACATCTTATCAAAATAGTTAAGCAATCCACTTGGCAAATGGGATTAAACCTATTTACTACCTTTGTGTTGGCGCATCCTTCCTTTCAGAACAGCCTTAGGGGGCTCAGATTCAAGCCTTCTGGTAGGAAATAGCTTCTAACTAAATGAAAAAAAAAAGACATTTGGGCTCATTAGTTGTAACAAGTGTACCACACTGAATGCAAGACATTAATAACGGGGGAAACTGTATATGTGAATGAAGGCAGGAAGGGGGGAAATGAGAACTCTATTTTCTTTTTAATATTTTTGCAAACCTAAAACTGCTCTAAAAATAGTCTATTTTTTTAAGTCAGTGGATTGTCTGACCTAATCCTATTGTTGATCCACATGGATCATCACATGGTACATTCCTGCACGGCTGTTACTAGGGGCCAGAAAGGCCACTGTGATGGCCAAGGCAACCACGATTCTCACTACCTGATGAGTGTATTGTGAGGACATGTTCAGAACAGGAAACATAAATGTCCCTCCTTCAAGTTAAATTGGCTTTGATGTGTCCATGGTGCAAGTTTTTTTTTTTTTTCTTGATAATGGAATAATAACTAAAGGCATAACAGTTGTTGTCATAATACATTTTTTTCTTTTCTGTTTTCCTAAAATTAGCAGGCTCAACCTGTGGATTTTGGAAGGTAATATACTCCAAGTACGTGTGCAATGATTCAAGGATAAATAGGTCCCATAAGAAAAGTTTAAGAAGGTGATGTTGTTTAGCTTGGCAAAGAGGAGACTAAAGGGCGCTCTGAGAATTGTGTTTGAAATATGATGATCTATTAAATGGAGGACAAGAACCAGCTGTTCTTCATCTCTAGTGAGGAAAGAATAGGAAATGGACTCGATAGAAGATTTGGATTTAGGTCTAATAGGACTTTCCTAATCAATGCCACTCCTTTTCTGAACAGTACTTTATCCTTCTTCAACCAGAGACTTGGGTCTCAGCATATAGTATGCAACCTACATATATTAATATTTCTATTTTATAATTCTACCTGAGATATTTTAGTTTGTATCTATTAAAAAGCATATTGAGTACCTGCCATGAACTAAATTTCATGTATAGGATTTATTTCCGATTCTTCAGTAAGCAACCCAATGACATAAACCATTGTCCTTACGGTCTGTTTGGTGTCCTAAAACTTTATGTTACAAAACAAACCTAAACTTACTCATACTCTCCCAGTGAGCTGAACACCAACAAACATCTCTCTTAATCACACCACCAACTCATCACATATGTGCCCCACAGAGAGCACTTGCTCATTTCCTGAGTCCTAAAATATCACAACATTTATCAGCCATGCACCACCTCCCAAGGCAAAGTATTTTGTCCTCACAGGACAGAAGAGAAACCTGGAATATCATGTAACTCTTTGTGGAATATTAATTACACCCAAATCATATCATTCAGTAAATATACAGCAAGCCTGTTATGTATAATATAATGATAAACTACAAAGTGTATTAAACATAGACACACAAAAGTTCTGATGCCTCCTCATTAAGAACTTACCCTTCAGAGGAGAAGGCAGAAGCACTCAAGTGTGAATATTCCAGTTTGAGAAAGAGGCTGAGTAGACAATGAAGGTTTTCCGAAAGTGTAATTCATCACTGAAAACAAAGGGAGCATCATGGATTACAACTTTGGGACCAGAGGTGAGGAAATGAGGCCTTCAGTAAGAAGGTTCACCTTGCTTCTCCCAAAGGCAAGTCAGGAACTAGACAGGAGATTTGGTAATCCCCACTTTCAGAAATTAAATCCCATTGCAGAAGCCCATTCAACACAACTAGCAGGAAGAAAAAAGAATGGGCATGATTAAAAGAGCTTTAGAAATTAGGATAAGCTTGTCCTACGTATTTCTTAATTTTGTTTCCCTAAGTCTGCCTTCCTGTAACCAGTAAAACCTCAAATGTGAAAATGCTTGGTGTGCTTGAATAAACAAGCCACAAGAAAGCAGAACCTAAGGAAAATGTGTCTGCTGCCAACGTCAGGCCTAGGAGAAAAGAAAACCATGGGGGAGAGAAGGGATTAGTGTAGAAGCCTGGAAAGAAGAAAAGTTGCCTAAGTGCTGTGGCCTTTCATGAATAGAGGGTGTCAGAGACTTAGAAACTATTGGCTCTGTGTGGAGAAGTAGAAAGCACCCCATGGAGCCCCCAGAGGGGATAGGAAAATGTAGATAGCTCTAAGACTGGGGGTGAATTACTCTAAATGTAAACAAAACGCCATACCGCAAGAATGAGTGGTGGAATCTAGGAAGACTCCTAGGAAGGAGTAGCTTTTGACCAAATGCAGAGAAGAAAGTCTAGCAAATAGATTTAGTGAATGTGCAAATTTAGAAAAATTCTAGAAAGTGTTTTTTCCTTTTCCAGAAGTATCAGTTAAGGCTTTGTGCAATAGGAGATCAGGCTCAAATGTCAGCTTTAAAAAATGTCAGGCTCATCATTGCCCTCTAGCCCTCACTAAAAAATCTTTGAAAAAATTAAGAGTAAAGAGCTGATGGAAATGGTGGTGTGTCATTTGCACGGGAAACAACATACAGGATAACATTTATGTGTGTTACTACTTGAAAATAGTGCAGTCCTAAACCTGGGAAGGACCGTAGTATGTAAGTCGATTTTTTTAAGATCCCAGAGTTGGAAATCTGTCTTATTGTTAAGCCTTACCCATAGTCAACCTGTGATAGCACAGGTAGGGATGCCTCATATGGGTAGTCCCGTCACCAAACAACCAATAGGAGCAGGTGCTGTGCCAACCAATAGGTGGCAGATACTGTGGAACAAGTTAATCACTTTTGAAATGAATCTATTTTTTCCATGACACTGAACTGACTATCTAATTGAAAACTGGTTGATTTCTTCACCATGTTGCTTTTTCTCTTTATTGCTTCAGAACATTATAAGAAGATATTTAACTAATTGTTAAGTATATGGAATTTAGCATTGGGTACTTTTTAATTTAATTCTTACCCAGAAAGTTTAAACACAAACACACATACTCAAGCAGTATGCATTTAAAGTCACTAAATAAAGCACTGAAATAACTTTTACTTTATGTCTGATTTAGAAGCATCTTTTCCCAAAATATTGTCAAAATTGTGGACAACATATATTTATCACTCTTTTGACATGAGCAGAGATTTGAGAAACTCTAAATCTTGTTCTAAGTATCCACCTTGGTCAAAGCATTTGATTTAGGCACAATCCACATTTCTCCTGAAAGAATTGTCAAATTAATTAAATCAAGTTTATTTTATCTATACAGGTTGACGTTTGATAGATTAACCTTTATTATCTTCAACTTCCATCAAGGTCTTTTTTTTTTTTTTATGACTGGTTTTAGGATGTGAGTCAGTAGCTGAGTTCAAGTGCATTCCAGGTTCTTCTTCCAGCTCCCCTGGGGTCCTTGAGCAGGATCTTGTTAGCACCTGAAAAGTTTGGCACACACGAAGGCAATTAGCTTCCCTTAGCACCTAAATTTACCTCCACCCCATGCAAACTTGCAGCTGTTCTCTTGCATTTGTTACTCAAATGATCTCACTGATAAACACTGAATCATGAGGCTGAGGCAACAAAACTTTATTGGCCTCCTGGGGACCTGGTCCTACCTTCTTAAAATATTCCCTTCACTACCTCTACCTGGGGAGTCATTTTCCACATTTAGCATTGGGGACTTTGAGTGTTTGCGATAATACCTTTCCACATAATAATAGTGAAAAGCAAATGAAGCCCTTTAAACTGATTAGTTCTAAGTGTTAGATTTCTCATTGATTAACTGATTTTTGGCTGGTGATCAGCAAGTATTTATTTCATCAAAGTACTTATTTATTTAACAGCTAATGTATTAAACATAACACAATTATAGCAATTTTTAATTCCTTATTTAGGAAAAATAAGGGGAACTATTCTGAACTTTGATAATATTTGACGAGTGGCATCACACTAAGCAGGGAAGGTAGCTGAACATAGAAGGGTTAAAGGTACCCTCTGGTACCCAAGTTAGGGCTAATTCTTTTTGTGGAGTATTTGCATCTGTAACTATGCTTATGTATAAGAGATAAATTAATAAAACCATATTAAAAAGCTTAAGTTGGACTGAAAAAAATCAACAAATACAAACAGAAAGAAAGAAATAGAAGGAGAAAAGAAAGAAAAGAGGAAAGATGAAGAAGGCAAAAAACAACTAAATTGGTGATTTGACCAGACTGATTATTTAGTTTGTGGTGGTTGAGATCAGTAGATGTCAAATAATGCTTCACATCATGCTTAACGTCATGGACTCTAACTGCAGAGGTCGCCAAGGCCAGTCTCACTGCAAATGTGCCATGCACTTCAATACCCCTGACAGTTCTTCATCCAGATTCCTCTCCAATCATTGTGTTGACAAAAATCACAATGTTTCCTCAATTTGTTTCATGCTGAGAAAGTTATCTCTTATCTTAATCCTTATTCTTTTTTCATAGGGCTAATATATTTTTTTCTGGAGCAGTACATAGTGTCTTTAATTTTTAGTTTAATATAGATAACACTTCACTTATGTGAAGATGGCCACCAAGATATTTACTTAATATTCTGTTTTTTTTTTTCAGCCATCATCTGGAATTTTCAATTGCTGAATTTATTAAGCAGCCTTAAGTTTTTCCACAAGATTTTCCCTTCCCTGACACCCTATATAGTAGAGAAGAGACGAGGTCATAATAGCCAAAGTCCTTAGCAAGATATGGTTGGAGTGTTGACTTGCCTATGAATTTAACTTCAAAATCAGTTGCTTAATCAGTTCATCACAGACCGACGCATAAAACAATAGATGAGTGAGCACCCAATAAAATCAAAGCTGCGAAGGCCACTACACACTAAAGACCTGTTGTGGAGTAGAGCTTGCGTGGGTAGGGACTTCCTGCTCGGTGCCATGACATAACGATTAACGTATGCGTGCACGAACTTTATCAAAAAGGCAATGAATTGCCTGTGTTCTTAAATAATGCTGTTTTAGACATGCTCGGGGTTTTTCTCCTCCCTTGGGAATAAACTGACCATGCTCCTTTAAGTAAACAAATGAACATTTAATGTTGGCCCCTCTGCCAACAAAGTTGGGGTAAAATGGAATCATTTATCAAGGGGAAAAGAAAGAAATAATGAAGTGGTTTCTATGTTGGGGAGAAGTTGAAGACCAGTAGTTGGTGAGAAATGGAGGCTGCCACAGTTTCTGATTAAAAATACAGCAGGGGTAGGGCCTCGGGCAGGGGTAGGGCCTCGGGGTTGCTGTCATACTGCGGTTTCTGCCTATTTGGGTGAAACGGAGCTGGTTCTAGTCACATCATGAGTCTTTCTTCCTTGTTCCTCAAAAACAGCTTTCTTTGACAACTTTAATTTTATTAAGAGCCCCTATAAACACATCTGCTTCTTGGTGGTCATCCAATTGATTGTGAGTGGTAGTAAAATAATCAGGGAAAGTGCAATTTTAGGGTCATTTGTGATAATAGATTAAAAACACTTAGTGGTATATCCAACGTTTAACATCAATCCACCCACCAACTGATACTTACCATAGTCAGTGCTAGTCTGATACTTAGGGGAGTACATAGCACACATACAACTCACAACCTCTGCCCTCAGTTAAGAGAAAGGAAGGAGCCATTATTGCTGGATAAAGTATTTAAAAGTGGTCTTATGAGACTGAGAAAAAAAAATTGTTTTTCTGTGCGTTTTTATGTGTGTGCGTGTGTGTGTATATATCTCACAAAAGCATATTATGTCTTAAAACATTTTTGTGATATACATACATATCACAAAAACATAATTAATGCATAGTTACAAATCTTCTCAACATAAAGGTATACTGTTAGAGATTTTTACTCCAAGCAAGTCATCATACTCACTCTGTGTAAGTATGACAAGCAGGGCCAGGTGAAAGGATGGAAAGGGGAACGCTGAGAGACGAACGCAAGCTGAAGTCTTTTTTTCATAAGTGACAATGGTTTAGCACCTTCAGCTGAGGAAGAAAATGATAGGTATAGACATTCCTGGGAAATTTTCTGAGATTTATTATATACTGAACACTTTTGTGTCATTTACACATTTCTGAGAATAAGGCAGCTTGAATGGCAACTCTAGAGCGAGATTTAAGTACCGTAACAACGGAACGCATCTGTGGTCCTGCCCCCTGCAGGACACAGAACTAAGGGTTGGGCTCGGTGGTTTGGTGTTTGCCCTGAACAGAACAAGCAGAGAAAGTTTTCGATATTGTTCTGAGGGAGAGTTTGCTAGAGCAGTAGTGTAAAAACATTAACATTAATTAAATTAGTAAAGCCAAGAGAAGTTAGAACTTGGAAAAAAATAAAAGATAAAATAAAGAGAGAAAACTAGCAAAACTGTTTTAAGCTCCAGAGTGAGGGTATTAATACATAAAATAAATTCCACTAGGTGATGTTAGAACTCTCTGTCAAAGCCACCTCAGAATGTCACTTGTTTCTTCTATGAGCAACCAGCCAATTCTTATTGGGATGAGGAACTAAAGAAAGCTAAATGGATTTTAAAGGATCAATATTTGCTTCTTTATAGGAAAAACAAAATGTATTAATAGCATTTGGGTATAAAGGTATAATAAAAGAGAATAAAAGAATAATTTATTAAAATATGTTTATGAGAACTATATTTATAATAAGAATGTACCCAAGAAAATGATGATATATGTCCCCAATGTATACCTGTCTCAAGACTGAGGTGTAAAGGACACATGGACAAAGCCAGATGGGTAGGATCTGGTGTGGGAGGTGGGGATGGCTGGGGCAGGGGGACGTGGTGGGGGAAAAGTGGAGACAACTGTAGTTGAACAACAATAAAAGATAAATATAAAGCCTATGCTAAAATATGAAAAATGTTTTCAGCTAGCATAGGAAATTGTTAAAATATACTCCTCCTCTTTTTTCTGTGGTAAACTATTTCTCTGATAAATAAAGTAATATTTAATACATCTCTATAATTATAGCTGAATAGCTTCTTCGCATATAAAATTTGAAACATTGTTGACAGGTATGATGTCTTAGTCACCTTTCTATTCTTGCTATAGAGCTGACTGCATGTCTGATACACTGGATTAAAGTGAACAATTGAGACTGCAGGAAATGAAAAGTGTTATGTTACAGTAGTGGGAATCTCATTTTTACTTCTAAATTTTATTTTTATCAAATTTTGTTAAAAGCAGTATGGCTATCTTTCTTAGCTTGTGTCTGTCTCTAGCTGTATTCACATCAGAAGTTAAAATAGGAATTTTTTTTCCAGAGACGTAGTCAAACCTTTATTGGTCTCCCAAGAGCAAGGTTGCTCAAGGGTTGAGATGGAGTTTGACAGAAGGAGGAATAAGTTATAAGAGCTAAAAACATGAGAAAAGTTATGTGTTGGGCATAAAAAGAATAGAAAAACAATAAAGCTGTTTAAATTTCTAATCAGAAGTGGATGTCTTCGAGACACTTCTAATTCTACTGATACTTCCTAGGTGGCCTGCCCAGCTCTGTGGCATCCCCCCGATCCAAGATGGTGCTCCACGGCGACGGCAGTCTTTCCGGGTTCTTCCTCCTCTCTGAGTTAGGGGATTGCCTCGGCTGTCAGTGCCAAGGCCGTTTCCACTTCCTCAGTTTTCTTCAGTTTCTCAGATTGCGTAAAAGTCCTTGATTTTGTCATTTTACTTTATATCCCAATATATCTTAGATACCTAATACCAATACTTCTCCCTCTATTCTCCAAGGGAAGAAAATGGTTGTTCCCACTGAGAACTTATAGAGCAAACTCCCACCACACTGTACTGTCATATCAGGCAATCATTTAATCACTAACTAAATCTAAGGCACTGAGGTTAGAGGATTCAGGAGCTCTGGGAGACTTTAAAAACCTTTCCAAATTAACAAGGACATCAGTGTAGAATTATGGCTGCTGGGGGTGGGGAGGTGGAGGAGAGTATCGTGTTGATAAATGGTGGTAGAAGCAGACTTGACTTGGGGTGGTGCACACACAATACAGTGTACAGACGATGTGCTGTGGAATCGTGCACAAGAAAAAGAAAAATTTCCAAATTAAGCATTTATTGTTATTTCATTGCTCCCTTGCTACTTAATTTTCCTGAGTCTCATTTTGGGAGAAATTCACCCTCTTAGCCTTGCACACTTCATCTCAATCAATACACTATTCTCCCTAGAGATCCCAAATTATTCTTTTTAAATGTCTTTTTTATCTATCCTTGGAAACAACACAAGCAAATGGAGTTTGACTTCCAGCTGTCAAATCAAGTGTTGAGGCAAACCCTGTGAGTGTGAATCACTCAATCTTCCCTTGTTCAATCTGGGTAATGTGGCACAGTCCCAAGAATCCTCCCCTACCACCGAGTGAGAAAGGAGTCAAAGATAAATAGTATGATTTTAAAAAGTTGGACATTTTATTTATTTTAATTATACAGTACCCATTCACACATAAACTGGTAGCTAAATAATGAATCCTCATTACATTCCTTGGACTTCTTTGATATGGAAAATTTGGAAATATGTACTATTAAGTTGACCACCTTGTTATTGAAGTTTAAGAACTGAACTTGGACTTCACTATAATTTCATCATTGGAAAGCCATACTGTGGAAAATGTGGTCTCAAGGTTTCTTTGTTTCTTGTAGGGACTAAAACTTCCTCGTTGATACAGATTAATATTCAGTATGTAACCTATTGATCACATTGTTGACTATGATATAAAAAGGTCTTTTTATAGGCAGCATGGTTTGAAAATCTTGGGGATCATTATAAATGTGTTGTTTATATGTTATCTTATATGTTGCCTGTGTTTAGGTGTAATTCCTCTACTTTCTGGGTAGCTTTCAGAGGACTTTATGCCTTACAAGGTACAAAATGAACAAAACCCCTGTGTTTTGCTCTGACGATAGTTATGTAGGGGCAGTGATGAGATTGTTGGAAAATTTTAAAAGTGAATGCCTGACCAGGTTCAGAGACCTTACCCAGATACTTTTTGTGTGCTTTCCACAGTGCATTCAATTTTTTTTTTTCCAAATAAGATGGTAGAACAGAAACAGCAACTCTTTATTTTCTATCCTCCATTGTCGCAAATCCTCAGACTCCATCAAAGCGCACCTTGAGCTCCACCTCCCACATTGTGTTCCCCACTGGTGCCAATCTTCCAGCTAACTCCATTTCCCCTTTGTAAATGTTCCATGTGCTGACCTATTTAAAAATATAACTCAGGTGCCTGGCGAACCATGATGCCTGCCAGCTCTTCAGATAAAGAGGATCCACTTATTAATCTGCTCTGTCTCCATCTGCCTGCTCAATTGGGATTGACTGCTTGCTGTCCAGACTGATACCAGAGAAATCTGATTGAGGACAAGAATCTCTTTGTACATTTCCCCCACTGATAAGGCACAACAGGTCTGTTGCAGCCAGGGAGTTAAGCTGATGTGACATGATGTCAGATGGCCTGCCATTGTACGTCAGAAATTAAAAAGAAAATATTCTTTCAAACCGGAATTCCTTATGTGATTTTTATTTCCTTGGGCTTTGAGCAGATTGAGAATTGAATTGCTTGACTGGAGCCCATGGATAATTTAATACCTGCAACATTCGTCCCTGGGTGAATTTCAGCCACATTTGACTTGTTCAGCATGGCGTCTCAGTTCTAACCATTTCATGGAAATCTTGTAAATATTGATTGATGAAATCCCAAAGAAATACTTTTTCTAACTCTGACTCTGAAATGCTCCAGAAAGAAAGATGTGGTCTCTGTCTTCCCTACTCCACATCAAGCAATGTGAGAAGTAAATAAAAATTGTGCTCCTTCTTTTGTAATTCTCAAGTTAGAAAAGTCAGTTATCACAACTTTTAAAAGAATAAGGTGATGTGATTTGAGCCACTAAACTAGGACTGAATAAAAATAAATATATAAATGAGCAGGGAGAGCAAAAAAGTAAGCAAATAACAAATGAAAAACTAGCATAAAAAATGTCAGTGGAATCAGAATATTATTTCCTAGGAAGTTTTTTTTTTTTTTTTTTTAGTCTCCCAATTTGATGTATTGGCTGTGTAATGTTAATTATTCAGAAGAATATAAACCTATTGCATGTATATATGGTTCTCAAGCACTAAGTGATTAGCATCCATGTGTAAAGTATTCATATTTTAGTACGTGGTTGCACTTTTATTGAAAGTGCAGGTAGAAATAGCTTTGGGTTGTACCTAGAATCAAAACTGAATGACAATTGCTAAAGGCATTTATTAATAAAAAATAGATAGAGAAAAGAGACACACAACAGTTAAAGATCTTATAAGAATTCATGTTTGGTAATAAGGAACAAAATATTATCACATTTTAAATATTCAGCTTTAACTCTTTAGTCAAGGCTAATCATTTGTTAATTTGTGTAAGCTCCAATGTGTAAAAATTCACATGTGAATGAAATGTGTGGCTGATCTTTACTCTTTATTATAAATTAAACAGTATGAAATGTAAATGCTATTGGAGAAAATAAAATCTCATTCATCTAATGTAAATAACACTGAATAAATTAATAAACTGACTGGCCTCTCTTTGATAATCATTTGTGATGAGAGGGTATGTGTGTATTTGAGTGGGTCTCTGTGTATGTAAACACATAAAATATTTGAAGCACTGGAAAAAAAAAAAGATCTTGCTTAAAGAGATAAAAGAATGTACCTTGCTACAAAAAAGGGACATAAGTAAAAAATATTTCTTTTTAAAAATTGAGAAATTCTCCTAACAAGTAATAATTGTGTAATAGAATTTGCTCAAGGTAATGTACCAAAAGTTCTTTACCATAAATACTGAAGATTGAAATACAGGAAAATAAATCTACAAAAAGATTAATGCAAGGAAACGATTAATTTTTTTGTTTTGTTTTATTGAGGTATAATTGATATAACATTATATTAGTTTCAGGTATACAATGCAATAATTCAGTATTTGTATGTATTGCAAAATGATCAACACAATAAGTACAGTTAAATCTACCACCATATATAGTTACAACAATTTTTTCCTGGGATAAAAACTCTCCAGATCCACTCTCCCAGCTACTTTCAAATATGCAATACATTATCAACCATAGTCACCATGCTGCACATTACCTTCCACGACTTGCTCATTTTATAGCTGGAACTGTGTACCTTTTGACAATCTTTACCCATTTTGTCCCCCTCCTCAGGAAACCACCAATCTGTTCTCTATATCCATGAGTTCAGTTGTTTTGTTTTGTTTTGTTTTTAGTGTTTGTGTTTTTATTTTTGTTTTAGATTTCACATATAAGACAGATCATTTGCTATTTGTCTTCTGTCTTATTTCATTTAGCATAATGATGTCAAGTCCATCCATGTTGTCACAAATGGCCAGATTTCCTTAGTTTTTTATGGCTGAAAAATGTTTTATATATACACAGACACATACACATTTTCTTTATCCATTCATGGACATTTAGGCTGTTTCTCAGTCTTGGATATTGTATTACATAATGCTGCAATAATAGTACTGCAGTGAATGTGGGGTTTCATATGTCTTTACAAATTAGTGCTTTTGTTTCTTTTGAATAAATACCCAGGAGTGAAATTAATGGATTATATGGTAGTTCTATTTTTACTTTTTGGGGGAATCTCCATGCTGTTTCCACAGTGGTTGGCTGTATGGATTTACATTCCCAACACGAGTGCACAAGGGTTCCCTCTTTTTCACATCCTCGCTAACACCTGTTGCTTGTCTTTTTGATGATTTGCATTCTAAAAGTATGAGATGGTATCTCAATGTGGTTTTGATTTGTATTTCCCTGTTTTAATCCTTGCCATGTTGATGGAACATTTATTTGGATGTTGAATGTCTCTTAACTTCATAGACTCTATTTCTCTTTTTACTTAATCTAAAGTAGAAAATGATAGTCCATTCAATGCATATTCATTATACTATTCAGAAATTGGGTTGCACATTTCTGGACCTTTTCTGGATGAATTGAACTGAATACATGAACCATGGGAGGAACTTATATTTACGGTTCTCCCTAAAATCACACAACTCAAAGTCCACTCCTAGAGAACATCTCCTTGCTTATTCTCCTTCGAGGACCTGACTCCAAGGAAAATCCACAATGAAAACAATCTCAAACCTCAATGAGAAAAAAAATGACATAAATAAAGGCAGTGGGAGAGGTCATATCACTGGAATCATGTGATTCTACAAGTTTTGGGGGGAAAACAGAGTGTCCATGACCAAAATAGAATTTGGAATGATTTAGAACAAAAATATTCATAGTAAAAACTATGAGAATACACAAAAGTCTGCAGGACACAGGTGGCAAACACAAGGCCCGCAGGCTGAATCCGGCCCTCCACCTTGTTTTATCCAGCTCAGCACCTTGTCTCTACCGGGCTGCAGCACCAAGCTCTCCCTTAACTATTAAGGAGCAGTTACATTTATATAGTCCTAAAATTACATTCGGTCCTTTGAAGGCAACCGTGAGGCTGATGTGGCCCCCAGTGAAAATGAGTTTGACACCCCTGCTGTAGGACACAAGAAAATTAACAAGTTTTGTAGCATCAGAAGTAAATATTCTGCCTGTTCCATCTCATATGCCATGCAAAATTATGTACCTTGACATGCTATAAATACCAGGCAAAGCCTGGCATGAAGAACTCTTACTGGCAATTTTTTTGAAGGCAGTGACATATAATGTAAGTCAGGTAAATAGAACAATTTTTAAAATGCTTCTAGAGAGAAAATTACTTTGTAGACTTCTAAAAAATAAAATCACTGAAAACAACCTTTGTGCAGAAAGAGGAAGAGAAAAGAATGGGAAAATAAAAGTTGCTCATGACTAATTTGCCATTTGGTTCAAGGAAAATGTTTTCAGCTAAAGTTGCTTATGTTTTAATCTGAACTTGTTTTCATCCACATGTTGTTATTCTAATAGTCTTTTTTGAAATTATTTTTTTTCTTATCAAAAAGCTTTCTTGAAGCCAATCCATATGGCAGGCTAGAAAGTGAATAAGGAGGACATTATAACAATTCAAGTGGAAGATATAAAGCAATCCACTTCAAAAAGTAGGGACTGTTTCCTATCACCATTTGCAATATGATTGATTATTTGGCAATTGCTAGTTCCCCTTTTCCTCTATTCTTATCCTCCAAATGCTCTGTAGGAGAAAATTTTGACCTTGGTAAGAGAAATAATACCACAACGTACTTGCACCATCCATGTGATTAATACCGCCCTCTGAAAAGAGCACCTCAACTGGCAAAATACAACTAAATGCATGAACACACTGAGGAACTGTTTGCCTTGTTCACCTTCTTTCTAAATAATTCATCAGTTTAATGATAATGACATTCAAATATCATAATTACAGCCGACTCTTTAAAAATCATCAATTTCAGGGCCAAATTGGAGTAACCAGCCCCCGCTCCTTTTCTCACCATTAGCTGTTAATGCCAAAATATGATCTTTATTCATTTCACTGACATAATATAAAACCAATGCAGATTCCCCATTTTTCATAAAATTTTCATCTGCACTATTAGTTTCACTGATAGCAGACTGCAAAGTGTTGTTAAGCTCCAAGATGGAAGACACTGCAAAAACCTCAGCATGTTAAGAAGCCATAAAATTTTATTCAGTTCATTTACTGCTACAGTCCAGTAACCCTATAGTAAGAGTGTGCTATTTTTATTGTGTATTTATTTAAAGGTTGAATATTTTGTTCCCCGGACTAGACATCTAACTGAGTTAATCTGGATTCCTCATACACTGAGTTGTGTTCTATGTTGAGGTTTATCATTTCCTTGAAAGCGTTTTTATAATTTGGTTGTTGTGGGAGAGACAGTAACAGAATATTGCAAACAAAAGCTTGGCTATGGCTAGGTGGCTCATGTGTGCTCAGAATTCAATCACCAGTGCATGGGCTTCACACGATGCTGAGGAGAAAGACTCCCTTTCCCCTCCTCTTCTTCCATCTTCTGTCTCTTCCAAAGCAAGTCTCGGGGCACAATGCAATGAGACACGATGTAACAGACCTTGTACCGGGTGATCTGGCCCTTGGCCAGAGGGCTTAACTGCTTGCACAATCCTGCAGAAGCCATCCACATTCTACATTCACTGCTTTGTCAGTATGTCTTACCATTTTGACATAAACAGGTAATTTTTTTTTTTTTAGAATAGCATGAAACAGAACCTGTTGTAGGTCTACTCATGAAACCATGGCCATCTAAAGTTGGCTTGTCTATTTTCATAACCAGTTTATGATTATATTAATTATATTATAAAATACCACTATATTATATTATATTATTATATTTATTATATTATATTATGAAAGCCTCAGCATCAGTTTTGCCAATATATGGAATATATCTAAAATCCCAAAGGCTTCTACAGACTACTTTAACTGTGGAACAGTGACAATTATGCAGGTGCTAACTAACTCCATTATGAAAAAAAATTGTCAAGTACAGCCAGACAGGCACAAAGAAGAACAGAAGGGGCGGTTGTTCCAGTGGTATCCAAGCTCTCTCCTTTGTCGCCAGGGTTTTGGTTGCATTAGGCATAGCAAACTCCCAGGCTGTGCATATTTCTTAGGCCCCAGGAGTAACTGTTCCCTGCTCAGTCCCAATTAAAGGCCACATGGAAACTCCAGGTGCAGTAAATAGATAAACTAGCAACAAAAACTACAATAGCAAACACGCCAGACAAATGATCTACAACATCCATAATACATTCCTTCTGTGTCTGTGACTTGTTAGGAGCCCAGAAGACAAGCCTGTCCCTACTTGGTCCCCTCATCTATAATACTGGCTGATAAGAGAACCTATGCCAGTTGCAGTGTTTTCTCTTGAAAGTGCAAAATACGGGGTTGATAAAAGCAAAGTGTGCATTTTTAAAGGCACATGAGAGAGAGATTTAAATCACCAGAGATAGTCTGTATTTATTCATTCCAAAGAGGTACAAAGGCTGTCTGGGTAGCATTAAAGAGTAAAGGTTCAAAAGGAATATGTGAGAGTCCCCAGGAGACAGGAAACATAAGAATGCATTAAAATGAGCTGGAAAATGTGTCCCAAAATAGCCAAATAATGACTATCCGTAGTTACTATCTTGTTAGCATCGATTGTGGAATATTTGAGGGCCTGGGAGAATCAATGTATATGGTAAACAATCACCTTCTAAACTGAAATGTCAGAGATACGATACGGAATAATGAATATAAAATCTAGACAGAACTAATGAACAAACAAGGTAAACAAATTAAAGCAGATAAGCCAGGGAGGCTGAGTGACTAACGACTGAGTTAGGCACAATCCCAGTGAAGATCTGTCCACTTGAAAGCCTTTGCTGCGTGGTGTCAACACTGGCTGACAGCTGAGCCCCGCATGCCTCCCTTTAGCGTCTGTGATATAAAATCTGGGCTATGGATGTGAGATGCAAGAGCCAGGTATTCAGGCAGTGGTGGGGAGAACCATTTCCAGATCGTACAATTTCACAATCATCCATCTATCACTCCCAGAGACGAAAGGTTATATCTTTAGTTAACTGGTGCACCTGGTACAGGGGTGGTGTGTACAGAGGCAGCCCCACCCACCCCAATGGTTCCAAACAGGCATTTCTGTGTTCTTTTTTTTTCCTTTTTTGGTTTGTTTTAAAATTTTTTAAAGGGTGCTAGAAGTCTTACATGATATCTCTTTCAATTCTTCGTTATTTTGTGCACCGTTCCTGTTTTCCTATTCTGAATTGATTTGTGAACCTCTTTTTGCAGCTAAATGAGTCAGCAGAGATGAGATGTTGATGGATCTCATTGGACCTGGGTCAACGTTGTTCTGAAATAAAAGGAGCCAGTGTGCTTTAATGGTGCACTCCATCACGGAAAACGCTCTGCTCCCAGCCTGCGGCCGTTTACAATCCCGTACGTCCTAAAAGAGCATTATTAGGCAAAACTGAGATTGTGACACAGTCTGATCTCCACAGTACCCACAGTATCTTTTTTTTTTTTTTTTGCCCTGGGGGGTTGTCTCTTGATGTCTTGTGCCCTTAAAGGGCAATTTTCACTGTTCTCCTCCCTGCCCAATCATCCCTCCATTTTTATACTTACCCCATTAGCGCTTTCTCTCTTTATTATGCTCTCTTCAAAACTGATCTCTTGTGGATCTCATTTCATAAGAAATTTCTTTTAAATGGGTGCTGTCACAGTGGAAAAGGGATCATATTAATTGAAAATGTGTGGATAATAAACACTACTGAGAGCAATCCTTTTATTAAGGGTATTTGCTTTGAGTAAGAATCTCTCCCTTATAGATGGATGCAGACAAGATATAGCTACACACAGCTGTAACTGTGAGGGACGAGCAAAAAGGAAAAGAGACTGAAGGACATGGACAACAGTGTAGTGATTGTGTGGGGGGAGGGGCATAAGGGGACTAAAGGGTAGTGGAAAAATGCAATGAAAATTTTTTAAAAGATATATCTTATTTTTAGATATAAACACATTTATATTAATAGTGGGAAATTTCAGACACAATAGCAGGCAAGTGGCAGGAATTTATTTAATCAGTATTGCTTATCTGCACACCATGTGGGAAAATAACTATTCTGCTTGCAAATAGGGATTTTGCCCAATTTGATGTTTTGTATACATTTGTTCTCACTTTTTTTTTTAATAAAGAGACCTAGGGGTTGCAAAAGAATAAGACTTGCACTTAGTAGCCTTGGCAGAAGCTTTCAATTATAATATTTAGATAGTAAATGAAATATATCATTTGTAACACTGTAGTTTGTCATTGTTCTAGCAGTTTCATAATCAGATATGGTTTTGGAATCCCTCAGTCAAGAAACAAGTACAAAATTTGCCCCTTACTTTACCTGAAGTGCTCAATAACACCACTTCAAGCCTAGGAGGCATTCAGATCAGCCTCACTCATCGGCCATTTTTTTATATATTTCTGTATTATCTTTATTCTTTTTTTTCCATTACCATTTTGCTCCTTTATACCTGCCTCCCACCGGCAATCACCTCACTGTTGTCCATGTCCATGGGTCCTTTATCCTTTTTGCTCAATCCCTTCACTCCCTAACTTACCCTCCTCCCTGTCATATGTTCTCCATCTATGAGACTTTCTCTGTTTTGCTTATTAGTTCAGTTTATTTATTAGATTCCACATATGAGTGAAATCATATGATATTTGTCTTTCTCTGAGTGGTTTATTTCACTTATCATAATATTCTCCAGGTCCATCCATACTGTTGGAAAGAGTAAAATTTTCTTCTTTTTTACAGCACAGTAGTATTCCATTATGTAAATGTCCTATAGTTGTTTTATCCACTCATCTACTGATGGACACTTGGGCAGCTTCCACATCTTGGTGATTGTAAATAATGCTGCAATGAACATAGGGGTGCTTATATTCTTTCAAATTCATGTTTTGGGTTCCTTTAGATATATTCCCAGAAGTGGGATTGCTGAGTCTAAATGCATATCTATTTTTAATTTTTTGAAGTATCTCCATACTGCTTTCCACAGTGGCTGCACCAGTCTACATTCCCACCAACAGTGCAAAAGGTTTTCCTTTGTCTACTTGCTCACCAGCACTTGTTGCTTGTCGATTTATTGATGATAGCCATTCTGACAGGTGTAAGATGATACCTCATTGTGGTTTTTATTTGCATTTCTCTGAGGATTAGTGTTGTTGAGCATCTTTTCATATGTCTATTGGCCATCTGTATGTCCTCTTAGGAGAAGTGTCTATTCAGGTCCTTTGCCCATTTTTTAATTTGGTTGTTTGTATTCTTGGTGTTGAGTTTGGTAGTACTTCATAAACTTTGGACATTAATCCCTTATCAGATGTATCAGCAAGTATGTTCTTCCTTTCTGTGGGTTGTCTTGTTATTTTGTTCATGATTTCCTTTGCTGTGCAAAAACTTTTTGGTTTGATGACGTCCCATTTGCTTATTTTTTCTTTTGTTTCTCTTGCCTGGGGAGATATATTCATCAGCCATTTTTATGGAGGATAGGACGGTCATACAAGTCCTTGTTGCAGACCAAGGCGGAGTCTGTGCAATCACTAAAACAATCTGCTGTGCCTGCCTTACAGCCTGGGCCAAGTGGAAAGGTTAATTCCGAAATGTAAAAAGAGCTACCTGGCTTTCTAAGTAGACTCTAATGGTATCATCTTTGGCCAAAACTGGCTGGGATCAAGAACCTAGCTATATTGTTGAGGTCAAATATTGTAACTTGATACCATCCTGCTGCTTAAATCCTATTGGATTCATTAATTAAATTCTATATGAAAGAAATTGAAAATTTGGCTCTGGATTAATCCAAGTGGCCGATGGAGTGGCATACTCTTGGGAAAATTTTCCAGAAGCCAAGATGATGTAAAAACAATGGCTACTATTTGAGGGAGACTTATTTTCTCAGTGGGTCTCACATATTTCTGCATGTGTTAGAAGCAAACACACTGATTTGGTCCTGGATTATCTTTTCAAGGATGTTTGTATAGTGAACTGCTTTGGAAAACAGAGCTGCTATTTCCCTCCAGAACAAAAGGCAAGTTTACTTACTGCCATGGAAGACAGACATAGAGTCTCCTTCCAGAGCAAAGGGCTGTCATGCTTCCTGCCCAGTGTAATGAAGATAATGATTCCCTCTGGGGCTAAGGGCAGGCTTGTTTAATGTCCATTATAAAAGACTTGGCTTCCCAAAGCTAAAAATTTTTCTCTTAAAATGCAACTCAGTGCCTATGCAGGGTCACTTGGCCCTCTTTACATCACCCTGTGGGATTGGGGCTGAAGGAACCAGAACAAGAAATGTTGATATTCTCACGACTTCTATTGCTGTGAGTAATAAAGCCTTTTGTCTCTGACTCAGGAGTGTCATATCTTGTGTCCATATCCATGAAACTGGGGCAGGCTAACTTGTTAGCTGGCAAATAGGGTAAAATCATATCCTATTCATAGTTCTTGACATTCCCTCATGGAATAGCAGAGAACTGTCTTCTTCTAGCCAACCACACTCATTTTGAGGATCAAGTACATTAGTATTCCTTATAAGGTGTGGCTTCAATACATGCTATCAGGGATATTCAGTCTGAATGTGATCTTCCAGTTCATCCCTCATTCTCCAGAAGAGAAAAATTGAGGCTTAGGTTTATTTACATATATATAAATAAATATATTTATTTATATTATTTATTTATAATTTATATATCATATAAATTAATATATTTATTTATATATTATATAAATTTATCTTATACAATATATAATATATTAAATATAAATTATATTTCTATAATAAATATATTATATAAATATAAATTTAAATATTTATTATATAAATATAATATATATTTTTATATAATATCTAAAATATATATTATATTTTTATCATATATTATAAAATATTTTTATATATATTTATTGGCAGAATTTGAGCAGGTGCCTGTTTTTCTTTTATTGGCAGAATTTGAGCAGGTGTCTGTTTTTCTTTTATTGGCAGAATTTGAGCAGGTACCTGTTTTTCTTATTTCCTGTTTGATACTCTTCCCAATATATTTTATTAACTGTAATAAAAATAATATTAGGAAGTCTACTTTAGTTTCAAATAGATGTTCAATAGATACATTTTTTAATGAATAAAGCATGAAAATGGTGAAGGAATGTTGCCATTCCATATCATAAGAAAGTAATATGTTACTTACATCTTAGGTTGGCACAGGTCTAGGTTTGGATCTAGCAGAGATTTTCCAACCATGGATGGGAACACTTTCAACAAGACACATTTTCCTCTTGGCTAGCTGCAGCAACATTTGCAAAGGCTCTGAAGTATTTGTTGGGCCTTAAACACGTCATCTGCATGGACAACAGGAATTAGCACTCTCTGCCTTCATCCAAAATACAGGATTAGTTTCAGCCATCTTGTATAGTCTTAGGCAAGTTTTCCTTGAAGTGATGATAATTTAACCTAATTATTCATTTTCTTTTGAGCCTCTGCACTCTTATCTCTGAAAGCCAATAGCTCATTTTGTGTTTTCTCCTCTTGGTTACTCTACTCTTCAGAATAGGCTATGTTACGCACCGTGCAACAGCAAAGCTGCAAATCTCAGTCTTAAAACACATTTTATTGCTTTGTTCATTTTACGTTTCCACCACAAATCTTCTGGAGGTTTTGTCCTGCTCTATCCTCACTCTGGGACCCAGGCTGACTGAGCTTTCATTCCCTTGATTGAACATTGTAAATTATAATGGCAGCAGCTCTTGAAACATTTGTCTTGAAAAATTATTGCTCTCACTCTTGTTTCCATGCCTGTGCATGCCCTACAGCCACACCCAACTGTAGGTAAGAGGGAAATGCAACATGATCATGTGCAGGAAGAGGAAACTGAGGAAATACAACTATATAGTGAGTGATACTAATGACAACCACAGTTACATTGTCTTTGACCCCAATGTTTGTTTAAGATTTTGACTTGAATGTTTCTTCTCTTTCCATGGCTTCCACTCCTATTTGGGTTATTCTCATCACTTATGTTAATGATCTTTTTCCTTGTGCCAAAATGTATCAATACATTGCCTTCAGGAATTATTGAGTGATGATGTTACATTTAGAGAAGTTTGGGTGAAGATTTTAAAAGGAGTGAAATCAGAGGTAAGAAAAGTTAGAGAACTGAAGAAAAGCACAGGGAAAAGGAGATTGAATAGAAGGTTTAGAGAAGAGAGGGAATGAAAAGAAGGAAGAGGAATGAAAGGGGAGAAAATGTTGAAAGAAAAGAAAGCCAGTGGGAAATGAATACTAAGAGCAAACCTTGCACATTTCAACATGCCTAGAACTCTCTGGGGTGGGGGGCGGGGAGTATGAAAACCTATAAGACATTATTTAAATCTTATGATGTTGTGCCTTAGGGCTGAAACTGAGTCCTAGGCTCATCATCTCCAGTTCCCTGATGACTTAAAAAGAAAAACAATATTTTTTAAATGGCAAAGAAGTTCTGAATCTCAAAGCAACTCATGAAAACACACAAACTCCTCAGATTTCCCCTCTTCCCCAGGGCTGACTTTTTCTTAGAAGGAAAAAAAGTAAGAACTCAGCTGAGATCCAAATCTGTTCCTCAACTGTACAGAAAAAGAGGCAGAACATTGCTGAACCCAAACTTCAAATACCAGGAGACCAAAATAACTCTTCAATAAGTGGAGAAATTCTTGAGTACATTCTTTGGTTGTAGGGTTTTCTTCTCTATTCATCTCTTTATCTTTCTAATGGGTGAATTTGTGTGTGTGTGTGTGTGTGTGTGTGTGTGTGTGTGTGTGTGAGAGAGAGAGAGAGAGAGAGAGAGAGAGGAGAGAAATTAGTGTTGCACTGGAGCCTGCTCATTACATACTCACACAAGCCAAATTACCCATCATGAGAGCATTTACACCATGGAAATTGGCAATGCCACAAACACTAATGCATCAGGTTTGTTGGTTTGTTTGCTTGTTTGTTTTCCAGAGAGTTGGTTGCTGTATTACAGCCATTCCTGGGGAAGATAGAGTATAAGCTAAAAAGAAAGAAGAAGAAAAAGAACCTGTGTGACGAAAGAGAAAACACGGACACTTTTAAAGGGAGAGACAAAACAGGTGTTTGGATTTGGAAGAAGAAAAAAAAAATCAAGCTGTCCAAAATTGCAAACCATAAAAGTCTTCTTTCTGATGAGTAAAGAGTTTTTGTTTCTCCATTAGGTCAAAGTTTTTCTTTGTTTTGTTTGTAACAGTAATAGGCAAGTGAGCATTAAAGAACTAAACATGTGCCTTCCTGGGAAGCAGATCCAGCCACTGCTGATACAGGGTGAGTCTCTAAGGGTGAGAACCAGGCACGTAAAATCTCTGTTCCAGATAAATGTACCTGGTCTGACTAAGTCTTAGGAGCATTAATTCTTCCACTTGAAAGACAAGCAGATTGCCCATTCGGTCTGTTTTCAGAAACACTGAATACAAATTCAGTGATGTTTACAATGCCACCATGGAAGCTTCTGTTTTTTAAGGGTGATTTGATCTCTGTATTTAAATTGCAAAATCTCATCCATTAACGCTTTAAACATTTACATCTAAGTTTGAATGAGCAGCCAATATTTTTTAGATGGGGAAAAGTAGATGACTGAAACATCCAAATGCCAAATTTGTTCATTTTATTTTTTCCTTGGGTCATTCAGATACGCCCACTTATATACATTGAGGGGAAGCCAAGTTCACTACCCCACAATGGCATATGAGCCTCAACTGCCCAATGTACCCTCAGGCCCTGTATTCTTAGGGACAGCTGTATGTACATACATAATAAATTTGGCCTTTTTTCCTGTTAATCTGTCTCATTTTAATTTGATTACTAGTACAGCCAGAAAAATTTAAAAGGGCAGAAGAAAAATTATGTTTTACTCCCCCACAATATTGAAAGACAACAAAACAAAAGGAGAAGAAATGCAATTTTTGTTTGCAGTGTCTAAGAGTTATATGAAGAGACCTTGAAAGTTTCATTTCCTTGCCTCCAAGCTAAGCAGGTGAGCATTCAACAAACAACCAAATGAAAAAGAATAGATTTTATATCTTCCTCTGCTAACCCATATCAAAGTTTAAGGACTTTGCATATATTTTTACATTTTATTTTCTGTTTCCTTCCTGATGCTGAAGCATAATGCCCACGTTTTCTTTGTTATTCTTTGGGGAGGTGCAAGGACCTGGGAATTGTCAATTGATGTCTGTGCGCGTGTGCGTGTGTGGGTGTTTCAGGGAAGGTGTTTGGAGGAGTGGTAACCCCAAAGCATACTGTAATACTAAACAATTGAACCAGAGTCCTTTGCTCCCATCAGGCTGCTCAGCTTATCATGTTGGTTTCTCCATCCTTCTAACCTTGGCTGTCATCCACATCGCCCCTCCCTGACCAGGCTCCCTCCACATCTCTTCTCCTTCCGTGTGGGTGCATGCACACAACATGTGTGCCTCCCTCATTGCTAACCATTCCCTAAGGCATTTATTAGTCTCCTCCACTCAATCTACACCCCTGTTCCCAAGCATTCTGTCTTCCTCTGAGCTGCCTTGGAGTACATTCTCTTCTTAGAATTAATTCACCACCTGTTCTGCCTTGAGTTACAATTTAACTGATTTTTTTTCTCTTGTAGGTCTTATTTCCTTACTTACATTATGAGAACCTCAGAGATGTATACCACAGTTTGCTCATCTTTGTACCCCCACAGTGCCTAGCATAGCCCTGCATATAAAGTATCTGTATAATGAACATTTGATAAAAGAATGAAGGGAAGAATTCATTCATCACTCAGGTAATTGGGTCTTTAACTCAGTGGCAAAGGGTTACTATTTCAAAGATATGATAATTGTCTTTCACACATTCTTTTGTGAAGAGAATATACAATCTGTGTGATTAGGAAACTATTTCTCCCACTTGATTACCTATTTTGAGTGAAATTTACATCATTTCTTGAGGTCTCCTGCTCAGATTAGATCAAATTCAATTGGCACCTTGATTTACACACCTATTAGGTGCTTCTTCCCTGTTGGATATTATGTATACAATGAAAAATGCCAAAAGTTTTTGCCCTCAATGAACTCATGTTGTAACATGGAGGATAGGAAATAAGGAAATAAATTATTGCAGTGCTACAATGGTGCTTTTAAAACGGCATGTGAAACAACATGTTGGGGACAGAAAAAGAAACACCCTAGGATATGCCTTAAAATGGGCAAGGGAGGAACTGGGAGGGAAGGATTAATCACTAAGTTTACACTCTTTCCTTGCATATGAATGGCATCTGGGGGAGAGGGACTATCAGCATCTATCAAATAAATAAATGTATTATTTAATTAGAGATTAAAAATTCTGTAGTCTTGAGTGGTGGTTATCTAATTTTCATTTTTCAAACAAGTAACCCAAAGTGCAAAATATTGAAAGTGGGAATACTGTTTGGTTAGATTGGGAGGAAGGGACTCATTTCCCCTTCCTTCTTTTTTGCTTTGACTCCAGAAAGGGATCTAGAAGCATAATTTAAAACTTACTGATAAAACAAAGACTTAAAGTGGACATTGAAATGTTCTGTTAAATTATGATGACTAAGTTAGGTAAAGTAAGAGTATGTCCATGTAATAATGAAGTACATGATCCGGAACATGATTTCCCCCTCCCCAGTTATTATGAGGTTAAAATAGATTTTAAACTTAGTGTTAGATGACACTAACATGGACGGTCAAGAAATACATCCATAGGAACACCTCTGCAAGCACTAATGTTGTAGCAAGAACAACAATCATTTCCCCAAACAGGGGTGTGACACTCATGAGGGTCACAGTCTGAGACTGAATGAACTACGTGACTAACTAGGGATCATTTCTATGTTTCTGATAGTTTAGAAATTGAGAAATTAATGTTACAATGGATAGAAACATTGCCACAGTTTTTTACTCCTAACTGCTCTTTCCTCTTTTTCTCCAGGAAAAAAAAATATGACGTTTCCTTTTCCTGTTGGGGTCACTGTGAACAGAGCCAACCAGAGTATAAGCAGTCACACATTAGTTTCAGTTTTTGTCTCCCCAACCCACCTGGTTCACAAACATTTTAGACAAAGAGTTAAAGTTGGATTGGGGGTGTACACAATTCATAAAGTTCTAAAGAAAAGGGGGTTGGCTACTTTTTTAAAACCATGAAACTAGTCATTTTCATCTGAAGGACTTGTGTGTCTGATATTTTGTTCCAGTATGCTGTAATTAATAACGCTGGGAAAAAAAGGCATGAAGATGGCCTGAGACTGTAAATTATTAGGAAAACTGCCTGTTTTATTTTCAGCTGTTTACAAATTGTGTGGAGAATAAGAAAACAAAACAAAACAAAACAATAACAACCTATATGGAATCCTGGAAAAAGAAACAAAGAGCTTTGTTCCTTGTATCACAAAGCATCCAAAGGCTCTGAAAGTAAAAGAACTTGGATTTTTTTCTGTTTTGTTTGTTTTTGTGTTTTTCCCTTCGGGCCATCTGCAAGTGAACCAGTCTAAATTGGTTTAATCAATCAATAGGAATTTGCAATTCTATGCTAAGTGCAGTGAGAGATAGTAAAAGACTATAAAGTACAAAGAAGTATTCTGTGAAATTGGGGCTTATAAGAGGCAGGCTCAACTGATCCTTTTTTTTTTTTTTTTTTTTTTTTAGTTTAGTAAAATTGATTTTTTAAAAGGACTGCATTATTGTTGCATTGAATTTGCTTGCATTTTAATATTGTGAAAACGTGCTCCTATGTAACATCTCAAACATGTTGGGAGTTAAACAAAAGATGGCTAAGTCATTGTAGACTGATCTTTTGATTAAGCGAGCTCCCAGACACTTCCTGAGGGACTGATTACCATGTCTGTCCCCACTTCCAAATACTCCTCTGACATTGGCCGCCACAGAGGAAAGATTATACCCTGGTCAGTAATTACAATCTGGGTGTTTTTATTTATAAGGGTAAGTGATAAAAATTCAAAGAAAGTGATAAAGGTGAACAAAAGTCATCTATAACATGCAAGAAAAATTCCTTTTTAGGTAACTAAGATAGGCTGTTCTGTTCACATTTAGATGACATGTCAATTTTCTGTGACTTGGATAAAATAACATCAACTCAAGGAGGAACCCTGGTTGAAGTGAGTTATCTCGTGCTAATCATAAACTTTGGCAAGTTACTACCTATGACTGGTGAAAATGTCAAAAATCACACTGTTGAACAAAATTATTTAAAACATACAAGACTTTGGGGGAAAATAGTGTGTGTGTTTATGTGTATATATAACAGAACCACAACTGTACGTCCATCATCCTCTATACTGAACTCTTCATAAATTTTCTGCAAACACTCTAGTTCAGATGTGAGTTTAAATTTTCTCCCATGCTGAGTCTGTGTTTGTAGAGCATATTTCTTGGTTTAGGGACTGGTTAGAAAAGGTCACTCACCTTCACATCACAACAATTCATATAGATGGATGGGACCATCCATCCCTCTGTGAAAATCTATTAAGAAAATAGTCTATTACAAGAGATGATGGGTAAATATGGCAAATTGTAGGAGATTTCTAGCCCTTTAAAGGTGTATGTCACAAACGCGAGTGCCACATTAACGTTAACCAACTGTATTCAGACAGCAAGAGGGGCTCTCCACGTCAAAGCACGGGATCCGAGTGGTATGGAGTGGAATTCTAGATGGTGTGTAAAACCACAGAGACTGTTCTTGAGGGGTCAACATATTCCATTATTTGTAGGAGAAAAATTTTATATCAGCAAAGGTTGCTCTGGGGAGAAATAAAAATGCACCGAACATTTTAAAATTCATTACAAGACTTTAAGAAAAACCTCTCAAAAATAAAACTAAGTGCGTGCTTCCAATTGCTTAAGTCCAAATGTGTGATTTCTAATAGTGCATGCTGCCAGTCCTCTAACTTTAACCAAATAATTAATAATATTAATTGATTATTGTGTGCCAGTCACATGCTTAATGCCTCCACACATTCATTATTTTACTTAATTGTTATAATAATCCTAGGAAGTAGGATTATTTCCTACTTCCCTAGGAAGTAGGGAGTAGTGTTACTCCCATTTTCAAGGTATGGAAACTCGTAAAAATGTTAAGTAGCATGCCTGAAGTCACTAGTAATTTATACTATTGAGATTCAAAGCCAGGTTTGTTTGAATTAAAGGTATTTTTCTTGGTAAAATTAACTACTTCAAGGACCTGAGAATTACTACTTAACCATTGCAACAAAATCTAGTCTTAGAGCTTCCATTCAATTTTAACATTTTGAGCAAGTTGCGCCTTGGTGTACAATGAATGAGTTAAGGATGTTGTACCAGGATAAATTCTCATTTCCAAATAACAAACAGGAATTTTGGCTGTTAAAACATTTTCTTGTAACACTGATTAACATCAAACAATATGCCAAGATACACTTAACCATACATTAAACAAAAATATTGCCAGTTTAGAGACTAAGGACAAGACCTGTACTCACATTAACTCCAGTGAAAATACCAGAAAGATAACTTTATGCTTTACTCAACCAACCTGTTTGCATCCCCCAATCTCATCTAGTTTCTTTGCATTAAAAAAAATCTATATGACTGATTTCTTCTTAACGCCATCAAGAAATAATTGCCAGATATGTAATTGGAGTATAGTTGAATATCTATTTATAGCTGAGGGAGAGCAATCCTATGTAGACTGTCTCTCCAAACAAAGATAAAAGTTGTTAAGCTTATGAAGGTGAAAACTGCAGACTATCTGTGGAACAGAATTCTGTGTTTGTTGGTCTGTTTTTGTTTTTTGTTGTTTTCTCCTTGGATAAACTGATGGGATGAAGGTCATTAACAGGACAATTTGTCCTGGACTAGGCTTCACGGAGTTGTCAAGAAAGGCATGTTTTTTTTTTTTTTTTTTTGTTTTGCTTTGTTTTTCAGGGTGTTCTGAAAAGTCTTGAGATTTCAGCTGTTGTGTTATATCTCTGTGTATGGATGACCTAGTGTATTTGGTTGGCACTTACACCTTACTTAGATGAGATTCACTTTATTTTTCTTCATGACCGTTTACCATCATTAATATCAAATTATGTTACCCTCTCAGAAAGGCATTCCCAGTCAGTAATAGTAGCTGCATGTTATGTTCTTTGCATCCCTTTATTTAATTTTCTTCATAGAACATTACTTCATCTGATTAAAAAATATTACCTCATTAATTGCATACTATACCTTTTCCCCACAGGAATGCATGTTGCAAGAAAGTTCAGCTATTTCCCCCAAGAACGATGCTTGTGATGGAGTCAATGTCAAATAAATATTTGTTGCAAAATGGTGAATTACTTAATAAATATGGGTCATCATGTGATTTATATTAGTTGATGAATTTCCAAACCTAGCCTCATAACATTTCTTAAACTGGAGTGCAAATTCTATTATCACTGCATCCTACCACCATTCATAATGGACCCTGGACACCAGCCCTGCTCACCATTTTTATAGTGGTGTGTAGACATCCAGTGCCTGCTACTTTGTTCAAACTGTCCACCTGGCCTGTAAACCCTAACTCACTGTTTTCCTTATAACTGAACCAGTGTTACATAAGTTAATATTTTATTCTAAAAATCTCAATCACTGATGATGTATGTAGAATCAACTTTAAGTCTCTTCTCACTTGAACACCATGATCTCACAGCTCTTATCATAGGAAAACACTATTAATAATTGGATTTTATACTTTTAGACTTTTTAAAAAAAATTTGTTTCAAATGAAAGGTTTATTTTCTCATCAGTATGTACCCCATGCAAGTCTCTTTTCTCAGGAAAACTTCCTTGACCCCCAGAGCTCAGGACAGGGTCTCCAACACTGGACTGAATTCCCCTTTTCCTCCCTGCTGGTCTTTTGTCACTGAATGGCCTTGAACTGGAAATTAACTTTTCATATACTGTAAAAGGTCACTTTATTGTAGCAAGAATGTGAACTCCACCAGAGGTAGGCCAATTTCTTCCACTTTGAAATTGTGGACCATGGTCCTGGGAACAGTGATTTTTTTCATATAAAGAAAGTTGGTAACTTGGAATGCCTGTGAGAGTTTTACAGAGAAAAAACAGAAAGTGTGGTCGAGAGTCTGGGAATCACAAAAGAACACCACAACCTATCATGTGTTTTTATTGTCAACAGTTGCTTTAGATTCTGTAGGCCACTTTCATCTAAAAAAAGGAGGTGGTAAAGAGTGTTTCATATCCTCTCCAGTGCATGTTTAATTGAACAATTCTTTAAAAAATAGGACTGAAATAAAAATGCATCTTTTGAAAGTTTAAGAGTGTTAGTAATCAAACCATTTCCATTCAAACTTTCAGAAGAAAGCCTCCGAGTAGCTGCCTCAGTCAAGCTTGTGTTGCAGACTTTGATTTTGCTAATTTCCTCTCTTAGAGAAGATATGGCTTAGTTTATTGTTGCCTTTTTATTTTATTATTTTATTATTGGCTAAATCATCGGAGAAAATCTGTGAGCGAATGAGAAAACTGGAGATTGATTCAATTTGATCAAAGTCGAAACAACTTGGAAGTCTGGCAGGATACACACACACCGCACTTAAGACTTTATGTGTATACATTTATTCGGATGTACAGGATGCCGTGCGTGCTTGGTTTGAGTAATGAAAAGAGGAACCAACCTTTGGAAGTTCTGTCTTCTCATTTCATTGCTTATATTCCCTGGTCTTCTGACCCTGGGCAGCATCTCTCTCTGGGATCCTCACTGCATAATAGGACAGTTGGAGACCAGTTGGCTAAGCAGCTAACCTTGCCCAAATACTCAGTTTCTGAAATCACGGTTACCTTATGGAGAATAGTTTTAAGCGAATGTACTATTGTTACCTGGCTTTACTGCAAACATCCTAGGCTTGCTACTCATTTTCATATCCCTTCCTTCAAAACTAGAAAAATAACCTTATTTTTCCCTTTGACTCTTGGCATGACTACTGGAGACAACCCACTGCTGAAGTGCTTGAATAAATAGAGAAGAGATTTCTTAAACAAGTGAATTATTTAAATCTGCATATGCAATGAGACCTGTTAGGCAAAACTTCTGCTCAGTAAGACCCCCAGGCTCATAGGAAGATATTTGATATGTAATTTCCTAAACTGCTTACTGGAGTTTTTGCATCTTATTGTTTATTTTGCACGAAATTGTATTGTCAGTAGGAAGGTTCCCAGAGAGTTTTGATTGAAATATGCTTGGATGAGCATTAGGCTTTATTTTTTTGTGCATGTAATAATATTAAATCTTCAAGCTATTGCAAGTTGAATATTTGCCAAGATTTGAATCAAAATGGTTTCTTTTCTTTTTGTTTTCATTATATTTGGTTTAAAAAATAATGCACATTTTCTCCTTAGTTAAGCAAAAAAGATGTAAAAGTAAATGTGTTTAATTAGTAAGCATAAGCTTTTTAACACATGCCTGCTCCATTTTGGGGGTGGGATGGAGTCCCTTGATTTCCTTTGTCCTCACAGCTTCAGCCTCATTTGTCTCTCCTAAAAAAAAAAAAAAAGCTTGTACTGACCCTGTGGACTCAGGTCAATAGGTTAGCTGGTAGAATGCATAGGCAATGGGTCTAGAATTGTGTTTGTCACTATAGTAAAACCAAAGACATATGACCCTGCTCTTCCTCTTACACTGAGCAGAAAATGTTTTCCTAATAGCACCGGTTTTCAAATACAAACAGCTGTTGGGAAGGACCATTTTTCCATCTGCCATTTTAGATCTTTGGTCAGTCTAAAAATTAAATTGACATAAACAGATTAACAGGAGAAAAATAATTTTTAAGTTTTTAATGTACGGGAGCCCATAAAAAATATGAGACCCAAGTCCAGCAGTTAAGGCTTACATACCTCTGAGCTAAGGAAAGAAATAAAGGCCTGGGACATCAAAGTGGAGGTGGGTACTTCACAGGACAGTGCAAAGAGCGTATGTTTGGTAATTAGGGGTTTGTTTTGCTATACAGATAGGTTATTTGCAAGTTAGCTCGGGTAATAGTTTTGTCTCTGAGACAGGATCCCTATTTAATGATTTTAGGTAGGTTAGAGAGAGTTAAAAGTTTTTCTTGAGTCAGCTAGGTCTTGATTGCCTTCAGCTCAAAATAATTCATGTGCTAAAGTGGCAAATTTTGGGGTGTAATATTCTGTTCCTCGTCATAGTCAATCACAGTTAAACGAATCACAAATAAGGTGAGTGATCAATTACAGAACTGCCAAAATAAACATAAACATACATACAAACTCACAAACATGCAGAATGTACTTCCAAAATGTAAAAATTCACAGAAAAAAAAACTAAAATATTTCAAATATCCTGAGTTTTCCCTTCTTGACAATTTTTTTATACTTTGCCCTCTCCTTTGTTTTCCTCCTTTCTCTTTGTCTCATTCTCTCTCATTACTTCCCTCTTTCTCCATCTGTTTCTTGTGCTTTTCTTTGTGCCTCATTTTTATTTCTTTATTTTGAGAAGTCTTTAAAATCTCCAAATACTCTGGTGCCTTTTTCTACCTAGTTTTTTGATGGGTAAGAACTAAATTTTAAATGATATCCTGGGTATTCTGTAATAAGCTAATATGATAAAATGCAATTCCTAGTGAGATTATGGTCCAGTTGGCTTACAAGTAGACTAAAAACTTGGTGCCCATTTTTGTAGGTTTGCAGGAAAAGTAAGGAAAGAAGGTGGAAATAGGATCTTTGTTGTTTCGCAAAGAATTCCATTTCAAGTCAAGTTTGTCTACTTAAGAAACAACCAAACCTGTAGAATTTATTTTTTTGTTTTTTGGAGCCAAACTAAAGACATATGCCAGCGAGCAAGATCTCAAAATCCCTCAAAACAAGTTTTTTGCTTCTTTTCATGCATTTAAAATTAAGGAAGGGATATAAGGAGGATTGGAGAAAGGAAGGTGGGGATTGGATTATAGGAGAGTTAACAAGATGATATGCTCTCTTGAGGTTTAGTACCCCTTCTTAGGGGTATTACTTCTAGTATTATAAAAGTCTGTTAACCTAAATGCACAAGAACAAGGGATAGAACTGGTTTAAAAGCTTTCGGTAAAGAAATTATATGCCTGTGGCATGACTACCCACCATGACCTGTCCAGTTAGGGGTTATGATCAGCTCACCCTGTGAGGCTGCCTTTGGTAGCCCCCACTCCTTTTTTATCCATAAGTTTAATTCCAGTGTTTTCAGTTTCTCTGTTCTATGTAATTTATCTCTACATAAGCTTCCAAATTATTTGATAATCTGTAGCTCATAATTAGGCACTTAGTAGTCTATGATTTGTCAAATGTCTTAATCTTAACCCTACCTAACCCTACAATGGAATATGTATTCTTTGGTAGAATGGATGATGCCATGACCTGTTTGGATAATGACTAGACCATATTTAGGAGTCTAGTAAAAAACTCATTAAATATTTTTTTCAGTGATTGGTGAGTTGTTAGTTCACCAATATCCTAATTATGAAGGTGTTTTTTTAAATGATATGAGAAGTATAGGAACAAATAGAGTCAACCATAGTTACTTAATACTGTGCTATAGAGTCCCAAGTTGACAATAATTTCTAAACAAAAAGAGAGTTCCTATCTCTGTCCTTTTTTTAAACTTTGACAATAGAATGGCCTCTCTGCTCCTCTATAAGGAAGAGATAAAAAATAATAAGCATATTCATTTTAGCATGGACCTTTAAGTCCCTTGCAGTCACATTTCCTCTCTCAGTCTAGGTCAATTTTCTAGATGACTTGCAGTAAGAAAAACTACTTCAACAAAAAACCTTCCTCTATTCTATCTATAGAGACTGGAGGGTTTTAAAAATCATTTGAAGAAAGTATAAACTCAATTGGCTGCTGTAATGAAAATATTAATAAACAGGATGAATTGTGACTTAATTTGACTATTGTACTGATTAGCTTTGGGTTTGGGTAATTCTTCATAAGGGTCTTCCCATCACCCTAGTAATTGAACACTGGTTCCAGTAATAAATGTAGGACCACTGTTCATTTAACAAGCCAGGAGGGAATTAAGTGCTTGGCAATAATGACGCACCTTCGAAAGTACAAGTCTTGCATTTTGGGGGAAAGGCTGATTTTTTGGGATTTGGAATATGTAGTGATTTTTGTTGTGCATTTCTTCTTTCATTGTGAGTGTTAAGACTGCTTGAGTTAGCTGTTCCAGTGTTCTCATCTCCTAGTCCCTCATTACTCTGAGCCAAAGATTTATTGTTCCCTACTTTGGAGGGTGTTGCTTGCATGCAATTGCTGGCTTAATTGTAGCTCATTCTTCCTCATATATCGTTGTGTGACCTAATGCTCATTTTGTTGTGGGCTGTCACTCTCAGGCCTAATCACTGGGAAGATGTAAGTACATTAGAATTCATAACAAAAAGAGAAAAAAAAAAAACCCCACAAGTTGGGGCAGAAGAAAGCTCACATATGGGAGATAGCTTAATTAGCTGCGACTGTATTTAGAGACAGAAAAACAAAAACTCGGGATAAGATGGTGCCCAGCGCAGCCCTAATCCTGGCGTCATCCATTAGTCACCTGCGTAAAGTGCAGTCGTGGAAAATACTAAAGCTAAGCTAGAGACATGCTAGAAAAAGGGTAATGTCTTTGACTTCCTGCAATCTCTCAGCCTTTTCTGTTGAGACTTTGTTTTTTAAATCATCCATTTCCCCCTCCCCCATCTCACTCTACTCACCCTTTGTCACTCCCAACTCCCAGCATTGGAAGATTTTATTCTAGATCTTACTCCATGACATCCAAATCCGATTGCAGGAAAGCATCAGAAACTCATTAACTGAATCAACATATTGGGTGAGCCCTTAGCGGAACTGCTAGGTGGGTCAGTGTTTCCTAAACTTGACATGAATTAGAATCACCTGGAAGGCCTGTTGAAACAAACACATTGTTGGCATCCCATCCCAGGGTTTCTCAGTCAGCATTTGCAAGGTGGGGCCTAAGAATTTGCATTTCTACCAAGTTCTGAAGTAAATCTGATGCCGCTGATTTGAGGGCCACACTGTGAGCACTAGAGAGCTAATGCTGCGCCTGCCATCTTCAAATGCTAGCCTAGTGGGATATGAGCCGACTTCATAGAAAAACCTCAGCCAAAACTGGCCTTTCCTCCCTCTGTGCCTTACTCTAAGGCTCTGAGATGCCATGCAGGAGAATAGCTCTCAGAGAATGCAATTCACAGTTGCAGTGACTTCCAGCAGATTGCTGCTCCTCCTACAAATGTCTGTTTCCAAGAGAAGTGACCATGGTGGGTCTTATATAGGAAAATACTGAATGTCTTGGGGTACAGTTCAGTGATAGAAGAAGGTAGGAAATATTTCTGGACAGAGAAGACCAAAGGGGTGGCCTTTCCATCCCAAACCTGGACTCTCCTACAGCAATACCTGTCTTTCTGAGGCTCTTGCACACCACTGCCCTGTCACAGAAGAGAATAGACACACACCTCTATGCTTCCAGAAAAGACCATGGTATCATGGGATATTGTTGTGTCTAAAATTTTATGTGATCGACACTCATATATAACGTAGATATACAATTAATATAAATATGCTCTTAAAAATACAAAATAATGCTTTGAACTTCTCCCCATTGCACACAATTATATTTCATGAATATGTTTATCGCTGTGGACAATCTCTTGGAAGGAGGCTCATTTTAGTTTTAGACTAATTCCTTCTAATTTTTGTGGATGTGTTCTTGTATTTGCATGAACGAGTTGCTGCACTGACTCCTTTGTGTGCCCCTGCTGTTTCCTTCTCCCTTCAGGGTTTCGGTCTGTGCCGTTTGTCTTATCATTTCAGGCATAATCAACCTGTATTGGTCAATTGTACTTGTTATTGCTATTAAACCACCAGTGTTCCTGGACGTGTGTCAAGATGGGATATTGAGAAAATAACGCATTATGGTCTGATTTCAGAGGAGACTGAATGCCTGGATATCTCCATCCTCTAAACTCACATTTCTTAACTGAAATCTGGAATTGCACTGTACCATGTATACCTTTTACTGACATGTAACAATAAAGCCTACCCTAGTATGTGACATGTACAAGGTAGTCAATACATGGCTGAATAATATATAAAGGGGTGATTTATTTATCCCAAAGCTTTGATTCAGAATAAATTGTCTGGTATTCTTAGATTTCAGGCACCTAAGGCTGGTGTCAATGTGATGAAGGCCTAAGGTCAGTTTTATATGCAACGCTGCCTTGGAATTCAAGGTGGAAGTAGGAGCGGCAGAAATACAGACACGGAGACCGTGGAGTTTACCCTCAGGCTTACCGCTCCAGTTGTCCATACCTGATAGGATCCTGCTCTGGTTTTCTGTAGCCTTTGACTTGAACTGAAACTAGGCCAGTAAGGGTTCTGGCTCCTGTCTCTGGTTGTTGAGAATATGATCACTGAAAGACTGTCTAAATGCTAAAGCAAAATTACATCTGAACTAGAATTATATCTGAAATAGAAATTGCATGTGAAATTTCATAGCACAGCATTTGACCTGGACTGTACATTTAATAATTATTCATAATAATCATTCAATATACACTTGATTCATTTGAAGCAAAGCACTGCCCTCCTTACATTGTTGCTAATCCTGTTTTTCTGTGACTGTTTTTGTTAATAGTCTAAATTCTCATCTGGTTTGTGATCTACACTGAGAAAATTCCCAGGACTTAGCGTGTTGAGGTAAAGCAGGAGGGAAAATAAGAGGAAGGGCTAATACAACATAGTTCAGCAAACTTAACTACCAGAAAATTGCCAGAAATCACTGATCAACAAATCATAAGTGGATCTATAATCTGGGCTAGGCTCCTTATGAGGGTGTAGGACTGTGGGGACTCCTACCTCATCTTTAGGAAGCTCAAATGGAGCAATGACACCTACCCTGTGTCATTCCTAAACATTAAAGAAAATAGCTCATTTCACTGTCTCCTCCTGTACTTCCTCAACCCTACTCCCATCACCTCACAAACTGGAGTCCCACTCAGACTCACTACTTTAAAAATCAAGCAAGTAATTCTATTCTCCCCTTTTTCTCCTGCCCTAGGTTATGTAAGTTATCTGACTCAAATGTTTCTATACCATACCCATCATTATTTTTCTCTCGTATGGATCATGAACAGACCCGATTCTCTCCTTTTTTTATTCTCCTTGTTTACCAGTATTAGCTCAGGTATTTGCCATCAGACAACTTTTCACAATGTAAACACATTGATTTCAGTTTTATTGTTTCCTTCTTTTTTCCTGTTAAAATTCTTTCCCAGTCAGCACAGTGTATTTTCTCTCTCCCTTTGTCTTCCACATTAAATTTTTCATCCTCACCCTCATTATTGCAATCATCATCTCAACAGTGGATGAATCATAGCTTGAAATTTTAAGTAGTATTAGTGATACACCTGTAGTAAAGGCAAGGACATCATGAATTTTGAAGGGGCAATTAGGAACAATTAAGTTCCACTGCCAATAACATACAAACCCTTGAAAATACTCCTAAGTTTCCTTCAAAATATCTGCAAAATCTCTACTTACCTTTTCATTTTTCTCTAATTAAAAAGGCTTGTCTCAGTAGTAGCTTAAATTATACATAACAAACATATGGTTTGGATTTCAGCATTTTTTGTTTTATTGAACTACTAGCATTGGAAAGGTGTTGTATATTATTTTATACTGTTGTGTTTTACGTTGTTTCATTTTGAACCTACAGCCTAATGAGTTAATTAGGCATTTGAATAGTTGCCCAGAAATCTCAATCACTATAATGTTGTCCCAGTGGAGAAATATAAAAGATTTTTCAAACAACTGATTTATAGAGAAATTTTTAGAAAATAACTTATTGGTAGTTTTATTCTGCTGAGCAGATAAAGTTAACTTCCCAGCTACTCTTTTTGCCCCAATTTGATTGCTGAAAGATATTTTTTCTTAAATAAGATTATATTGTATACTATATACTTTAAGAGATTTTTGAACAAGTTGAGTATTCAAAATACAATAAAAGCAAATTATTGAGCAGAACGTGCCTTTTTTGTCTTCTTAGTTCCAGCAGATAAACCTATAGTTGGATTTACTATTGTACCTGGAAATAGGGAAGACAAATTCAACATCAGTAATGGATACCCAAATGTATAGAGGAGAACTGAAGGCAAGTTTTGCAACCTTATTAAACAAGCTAGTTTCAGAAAAAAAGATTATATATATATATATATATATATATATATATAGAGAGAGAGAGAGAGAGAGAGAGAGAGAGAATCCACATGAAGACATAAGTTCCTCTGTCTCCAAATGAAGTCTTCAGAATATCTGTATAAATGTAATTCACCAAGTAGTTCTTTATCACCTTGAGTTTAAATGTGACCACAGTACTTGTTCATATGTGCTCATACTTCTTACCCAAAGAAGTATAAGCAGAAGAGAGGGCGTCACCTCCAGGCGGAAGGTTTAAGACCTAGAGAGCAGCGCAACACATTCTTTCTTCCTCAGTTAAGTTGAACGGCAGCATTTCTGCCTTTTTCCTGTAGAAGAGCCTCTAGCTGATATGTGTTGTATATTTTGTCAAGGAGAAAATCATCCTTGATTGTTCCAAGCCCTTAAGATTTGAAGGTTTGTTTCTTATTTCAGTGGAACCAAAAATATCCTGACTAGGAAAAATCTTTATTTAAAATATAGATTTCTGGGTCCTATCTCTTGGATACATATAATATAAATATATAATATATTATATATTTATATATTGTATTATATTATATATTATATTTATATTATATGTTTATATATAAATATATAATATATTTATCAGGTCCAAATTATAAAATGTCTTAAATGTTAAGCTCAACCTTGACTCTGCCCTTAAGATAGTAGAAATGAGGCAGGCGACAGCATGGGGAAAACTGTGAGACTGCACTGCCATTGCTGGCCAGTGTCAGGTGTCCTGGTTGCCAGGAAATGCCTTTTAGCACTCAGGTAAGACAGATAGTAAATCAAGGTAGGAAGGAGGAGGGAGACATGTCTCACCCACTAATTCAGCAGTCCTGAGCATGATCTGATAATATTGCTAGATTTTCCAACATCACAAGAAACATCATACTAGCGCAGGAGGAATGAAGTCCTTGAAACTCTATGTATGGTTCCCACTATCTGGGAAAGAAAGCTTTGAAACTGCGTTTCCATCCCAAGGCCTGGAATGTGGGGAAGGGTCCATAGTGCCCAAAGAAGAAACCAATAAAAGAACTTTAGTTAATTACCTACTTCTGGTCACTATCTGTTATACAAGGGAGTCCCTAATGCTTACAGAATGAGCCCATAAATAACTTTGGGTAAATGCCTTAACTTTAATTAACTGCCTCCCATCACACACCTGTTTTACAACAAGATGAACAAATGGAGTCTGGAGCAAGATAAGGTTTTGGGCTAAAAGACCTCCACACATACCTACTTTTGAGTAGTCACGACCCTCCCCAGGAAAGCTGGCACCACTTTTACCTGTCACTCAATATGTAACTTCTTAACCCCCATTTTGCCAGCTATATACCTCCTCAGAACAAAAGACCTGATGTTCTTGTCAACCCTGAGCTTGCCACCCTGGCTTTTGCATCTTGCTGCCCTTACCTTGCCCTGCCCTGAACCTCTGCCTTCCTCCCCACCTTGGCAAGGCCCCTTCTCTTCCATAAGAACGTACCACCGATAAACCCTGCTTACAAGCTAATAGACTTGCTGATCTGTAATTCTTTACTGTGTTGGAAAGAAGAACAGGGTTTCTTTGTGAACAGAAAGATTGCATATAATTGAGCAAAAGGCATTTGTACTCCTAAGGTACTGCAGAAGAGAGTATAGGTACAAAAACAAAACAAGGGTCCCCCAAAAATCCACCAAAAAATAAACAAGCAAACAAATAAAAAAATAAAAAACACCTCAGTGCCACAATTAGAAGCTATTGCCACAACTCAGAACAGAATTTCACTAAGTTAGGCATTTTAACTCTATCTTTAGTTATGAGTCTTTGAGTACAGAATGATAGCTTCTTAGGTGTGCAAGCATGTTAAAGGTATATCAGGTAAGGGATAAGTTACTTGGCAATTAGACTAAAAAGTTAAGGTATAGGTTTGTTTGGTTTTTGGTTAAATCTCATATAGGCAAATCTACTATTGAAAATTGCTTGAATAACCTATCACTAGAAACTGGGACAATTGATACTCAGAAACGTTGAATTAACTTGAAACTTTGTCTTTAGTTTGAAAACTATATTTCCTTAGGATTGTAGAAGCCAGGTTTCTGGGATATAAAGGGATAAACAGATATACATAGATGATGGATAGATGGATAGGTCTTGGTTTACATATTTTTAGATCTTGATTTTTCCAAGAATGTAGAGTGAAATTAATGTCAATTAATTCTAAAATGAGACCTTCCACTCCATCTGTTATGCAGACTATGATTATGTGTAGGCTTTACCACCTCTCTTCTCTCTAAACTCTCCTGTCTGAAGCGGTTCATATTTGGACGGAGGTAAGCCAATTTCCGTGTTATTCCTACCACCTCTGCCACGTTGACATTTGACTCAGGTCTGGCTAATTAGAGAATTCCATCTCTTTTCCAGGACGATGGGTTCTGTTGGATATAGAATCCACATGGGATCGCCGTGAGTCATGCTCCTAACATTGCTAAAGTCATCAAGAAAGAACTCTCTTCACTACAGGGTTGATGATGCATTTTCCCTTCTCCCTAATGTGCTTTTTCTCTTTGTTGCATTTATGCATTTCTGTCTCCCAGGAAGGGAAAGGGTATTACATAAAAGAAATTCATCTCACCACAGAAAGGGAAATGAAAAAAGGCCTTAGATTCTGGGAGAAATACATGAAATAAAGAGTGCGTGGTCATTGTTGTCTACCCCTCAAGTGGATTTGAAGCAAGGGAGAAAGTACTTTTTGAAATATCCTGCAAGCTGAGGGGAGAATCCTAAAGAGGGGGGATTTGTGTCCTGCTTCCCAGTTGGAATTGGTGGAGGAGACTGATTCACACAGTGTTTGGAACCAACACTGACTGAAACAAGCAGTAAAGCAATGGAAGAATGGGTCTGGTGGAAGGCAGCTGGCCCCAGAGTGCATGCATCCATTCCCCCAGCTTGTACATGATGTGGAGTAAGCTTTGACGAAGGAGGCAGGACGGACCTGGGAGTCGGGCAGCAACAGCCTTGGTCAAGCAGGCAAAGAACATCCCTACAAAGGACGATGAAGTTGGCAAGCAAACCAGCCACTCTACCCATAATCCAAATGAATGCATGAGCTTTCTCTAAACCCAGCCACTATTTGGGATAGGAGAAAACAGATGAACCAATCTCTGTGTTGAGAATAGTATTTGAACTTTGAAGTTGATAAATATTTTCCTATAGCACCTTGAAATATCCTGAAATAGACTGGTTTAAAGTGGCAGAGACTGGTAGTATTTTTAATAGGTGTTGATAAGGTGGGGAAAAGTGCCACCTTATCAACACCAAATGCCAGAGTCTATTTGGCATTAATAGAATCTGAAGTCTCTATTAATGCCAAACAGAGACTTCAGAGAAAAATTAGAGCAGTCACACATGCAGCATAACTTCACTTCTTTGCATCTTGGAATGTAAGCAATGCGTACCTCCACTGATAGAACCTAGGATGCCGGTGACTGTCTTTGCTATCACGTGGGAATCTTGCCTGAGAATGAGGACCACAGAGATGGAGAAAGAAGACTGAACTCCAGCGATATCTTTGCCCTGCTGAGCATAAATCTGGCACTGGACTGCTGAGGTTCATGAAAAAATACATTCCTCTTTATTTACTTTATTTATTTATTCGTTTAACTCTCAGCCAGTTTGTACTGCAGCAGGAAAACTCTCACTAACTGGGTAGCTAGCTGCAAGGGGATCACTGATCATTTTGCCTCTCAGCTTTTTCATCTGTAGAAGCACCTCACAATGATTTTGTAACAAAGTAGATAATCCATGCAAATAATTTGACACATCGCCTCACTAAATTTATAGTAGTTTGAGGCAAATGTTCTGAAAGATAGAATGAATTTTCCTAGTCTTTTTCTGCCAAACACACACAACTTTTAGAAACATTTACTGTTTACTCTCTGTAACGGCAACAATCACTCTCTAAATTAACTATGTGGATGGTAACTATCTGGCTAAAATGCTATTTTTCCCCCCTCTAATTTCTAGGTCAGCAAAACTTTCTGCTTACCTTCTCTGGGATATTCTTCTTGGCTAAAAAGGCGTTCCTTTTTCTTGAGAGTTCAACATTTTTCCATGTCACTGAAATCAGAAGTGGAGACAAACATTTTAAATTATTTTTCTGGCTTCTCACTGCAGTAAAACATAATTTGGCTGAAATAATGAGATTCAATTGCTCATAAGTAAACTGCAGCTTAAACAATGGCAGTTGGGCAGTGTTTGTTGTTGAGCCTCCCGTCGCAGAGGCAAGCTTTGTTATTGACTTGCTTTCAATATATTTTCTACAGATTAAAACTCTGGGAAGAGGGACCAAGAAAAAAAAAAAACTACCGGAGAACTAAATTGAATTCATATATAATGCCAATTCTTGTATATTAAGTTCTGATTTTCTTTCCAAGTCCTTCTCAACTTTAATTTATTGACACCAACTAACAAATGTCTTTTGTATCATTTATTTTCCAATTATCCATATTCTAGACTCGAATATTTTGATCAGCACAAATTCCAATGAAGTCTGATTATGTTTCTTTGGAAGAATCAATTAAATTACTTTTTTTTTTTCTGTTTGTGGAAAGTGAATGCCAAGCCATGTGGATTACAAATGACCTTTAGAACACTTAGAAATTGCAATATTTATGGCACACATGTTTACTGACACTCTCTTCCCTGTGCTGTTTGAGGCATGGGAAGTTCATGTAGATTTCACTTGAATGACACTTATAAGTGGGAAAAGATCATTTTCATCATTTCTAGTCTCTTTTTGTGAACTCATCTCTATGTTTTTAAATGTCCAGATAACCATGTGATTTAATCGCCCTTATTTTGGCATGGTTATAAAAGTCAGATCTGAGTCCTGTTCTGTAGCATCATTCTAGGAACAAACAAAACCAAAACCCTATAAATTCAGGTTAGTGAATTGGATTTAAGGACCAAAGAGGTGCTTATGGTAGCCAGTATCTGGGTCCTTGGAGTCCTCTCTTGCCTCCCTGACAGGAAGAATGGACCCTGCTTCCATTTTTTACCCAAGTTGTTTGTGGGCTTCCTTGGAGGTGGTGTTTGGTGGTGAGGGAGATTTTGCTTCTTTAGGAAAATACTGTCCTTCATAGGCGAGAGAACTGAATGCATGGCCATCCTTCTGGTATTCTTCACCCTTCAGTGCGCTCTGGCTGTGACTCCTTACCATGCCCTCTCGGACCTCTGCCAAGGCAAAAGCTTAACTAGTCTTTTGTCTAATCCCTCAGAATCACTCTTTTTTTGCTGTACTTTTGTTGCAGAAAACCAGGGACTGGAATAACTCCAGCGAGACAGGGAGTACAGAAGGGAACTTTATTACTCATGCGGGCCCAGAGGAGTAGCCTCCCAAAGTCTGGGCCCCGAGATTCTATCTCATTTCCTTTTTGTACATCTGGACAAGCAGGGTGAGCAATGAGGGAATAACGGTTTTTAGCTTGCTCAGCAGCCCTTTTTATGGGGTTTCCTGTCCAAGGCTGCTGGGGCAGGGGTGTCGGCGGGTTTGGCATACCAAGCGGGCTTACAGAAGCGAGAGCAGGGGGTGTTGCATCAGCTTTAAGAGAGTGGCACTTGGCTTCCCCCCTACACTTTCTGATGAAGGAAAATGTATTTTTTATTCAGATAATAATAGAATCTAATAATCAGTTTACTCTTCAGAGTCTAGAACAGATTTTACCTTTTCCATTTAACCTTCTCTGACTATTTAGGCTTCTGTAAAGCTTATGATGCTACTTTCACATGGTATTATTTCTTAGTATTTTTGCAAATGATATATGCTGTCACTATTTTTGGTCATATCAGAAGCATGGATGGAACTGGAGAGCATTATGCTAAATGAAGTAAGCCAGGCAGTGAAAGACAAATACCATATGATCTCACCTATAAGTGGAACCTAATCAACAAAACAAACAAGCAACATATAACCAGAAATCTTGAAATAAAAAACAAACTAACAGTAAACAGAGAGGAGGGAGAAGGGGGTAATGGGGGAAAGAAGGGGAAGGCTTGCCAAGAAACATGCATAAAGGACTCATGTACAAAACCAAAAGGGGTAAGGATTGGGGGTGAGAGGGGTAGGGGCAAGTGGTGGTAGGAAAATGGGGACAACTGCACTTGAACAACAATAAAAAAAGTTACACTTTCAAATTACTTTTGTCCCTCGGGCAATTATACACTTATTTTAGTGATGTTACTATAGCTCAGAATGCTGTTTGAACTCTTCTTTTTCAATTTTCTTCAAAGCCTGTAGCACTTTTTTTTGGAAGACCTCAATAGTAGTAAATCTTCATCTCTTGCAGATGGCTTAAATTTTTGAAAATAGCTAAAAGACATTCACAGCTAAGTGTGATGAATAAGATGAGTGATCAGGCTGTGTGATGCACTTTGTGTGGAAAACTTGATTTTATTATAACCTAATGAGGCTTACATTCTTGTGTTCTGAGAGGAATTTCTGAACAGGGGTCAAAGACTGAGCCAATGGTTTTCTTTAAATAGTGGACTGGGCTTTGATGGTGATGAGGTTCCTATTGGTTGCACAGAAATTAAAATCTAAGTCCCTCATTTTAGAGACAGGACAGACATTCGGGAAGGGGGACTCGCTTATGTTCAGAATCATAAAACAATGAAATGTCTAATGATTACAATAATCCAATAATGAAATAAAATATCTGGAAGTGGCAAATAATCATCTCTGAGTATATTGGTTAAATCAGAAGGAGGGATTATATATGTTGCAATAAGTCAGGTAGGCTTTTTAATACTGATGGGAATGCTAAGACTTTGATTGGAATGTAATTTAAGAAGCTCCAAACCCATTCCGTACTTACAAATCACAGAGCTGGCATCTAGTTCTAAGAGTCTCCATGACTGTAGAAAAATCTCATCAGTACTCATTAAATCTCAGCTTTAGAAGGAACCATGAAATTCATTTGGTTAAATTACTCACCTGCAGATTGATCTGCTGTGATATTGAGGATCACATTAATATTTCCTCTATTTTAAACTTTACAGGAATGGACAATCTAATATATTAAGATATCCAATGGCAGTTCCATTTATTAAAATTTTCTTTCTTGTATTAAGCTGAAATTGCTGTGGTGTCCAGGTATGGTTCCTTCTTCTTAGCTCTCTGACCACAAGGTACATTTGGAATAAATTTAATCACTCATGTATAGTTTAAGAAAACCATCAAAAAGAAGTCTCTAAGTCTTCTTAAAGTTGAATACTTCATTATCCTTAAAAATATTTCATCTTAAGTAATTTCAAAACCTTGTTCTCATTTGAGTGGCCTTTATAAATTGAAAATCTTTTTAGGATTTTGATACATTAGCATTGCTATGACACTCCTCTAGGCAAATGAGTTTCTCCATTTGTCTCTTGAAATGTGAGATCCTGAAATACACATACTGTAAGAGAAATTTGGCTACCCAGAATGAAAATGGACTGAATATTTTATTAAATGAGGATTGTAGCATCTATCAGTGCATACCTATAGAGAAGAACTGTAATTTTTTTAAGAAATTTGCCTCATGTTTCAGGGTGTTCTGTTTGGTAATACTGAAGGCCAACCAAATCTTGACATTGGCCTCTATCTCATAATATTCTCTCTAGATTCACATTGCCTTCCATCCCAAATATTTTATATTATTTTCAAAAGACATCACACCTCTAAAATTTTTAGTTGCAATTTTACTTAATTCCATTGACTCTTGACTTTTCTTAAAAGTCAAGCATTATTATCTTTTCTTTTTATGGGTAAACTATACTACAGTTATGAAAGTGGAAGCCAGCTATTAGGGGTTAAATAAATTCTGTATTTTATACACGTTGTTTAGTAGACACTACTTAAAGAAAATAAGGCAGTAGGTATACCAAGGTTATATGAGAGAGTTGTTGGTTTTTTGTTTGCTTTGAGATAACTTTGGTATATAACACCATGTAACTTTGAAGTGTACAGCAATATTGTTTAATACCTGTCCTGCATACATTATAGTTTACTTACCACCAAAAATCTAGTTTTTATCTGTTACCATACATTTTACCCTCTTTACCAATTTTTCTTCCCCCTTTCTCCTCTAGTAACCACCAATTTGTCATCCGTATCTGTAAGTTTATTTTGGTTTTGTTTTATCTTTGTTTCTTTTTCCATTCCACACATGGGTAAAATCATGGTTTTTCTACTTTTCCATCTGACTTATTTTGCTTGGCATAACACCTTCGAGTTCCCTATGGTGTTGCAAATGACAATATTTCACCTTTCTTTGGCCAAGTAGCATTCTGTTATATGTGGGTGTGTGTATATGTACAGCGTTTTATCCATTTGTGGGTCGATGGGCACTTAGGTTGTTTCCATAACTATACTACAAAGCTATACTCATCAAAACAGTATGGTATTGGAAGGAAAACAGACACACTGACCAATGAAATAGAATTGAGGGATCAGATATGAAACCACACATACTTAGACAGCTAATTTACAATGAAAGAGCCAAGAACATACAGTAGAGGAAGGAGTCTCATTAATAAATGGGTTGGGGAAAATGCAGTCACATTCAAAATAATGAAACTAGCCCACCGTCTTACACTACACGTAAAAATTAACCCAAAATCAATTAAAAACTTGAATATAATACCTGAAAACATAAAATATATGGAAGAAAACAGGTGCTAAAATTTGGGACTTCAGTCTTAGCAATGTTTTTGTGGATTTGACTCCAATGGCAAAGAAAACAAAAACAAAAATAAACAGATGGGACTACAGGAAACCAAAATGCTTCTTCACAGCATAAGAAACCACCAACAAACCAGGAAGGATGCAACCAAATGGGAGAAGATATTTGCAAATGATACTTCTAATAAAGGGTTAATATCCAAAATATATTTTTTAAAAACTCATACAACTCAACAATAAAAAAAGAAACAACCTGAATTTAAAAATGAGCAGAGGCTCTGAGTAGGCATTTTTCCAAGGGAGACATACAAATGGCTAACAGACACATGAAGATATGTTCAACATCACTAATTATTGGGGAAATGCACAACGAGATATTAGATATCACCTCATACCTGCTAGAATGGCTATTATCAAAAAGAAAGAAATAACAAGTGTTGAGTAGGGTGTAGAGAAAAGGGAAATTGGTACAGCTACTATGGAAAACAATGTAGAGTTTCCTCAAAGAAACTTAAAAATAAATTGTCATATGATCCAGAGTGTTTTTTATCTGAAGACCATTTCAACTGTATAATTTCATATCTTGCCTTGTAGACTTTAAATTAGTTTTGTCATACATTTAACTTTTACACATTTGAACCCTACACTGAATTATTATTATTGCTTTAAACAGCCCAGCATATTTTTAAAAAATTTAAGTAGTAAGAAGTATTTCTATCTATCTAATTTTCAAGCAGTGCTCATTTATCCCCACTGTACTTTTTTAAGTCATGGGTCTCGCTCTCTTCCCCACCCCCCTACTTCATTTCCCCAAGTTTCTATTTCAATGACTTTAAATTCACTTTCTTCTTCAATGTTAAAGTTGCCATTAATACCATATAATATATTTTTCATTGTGGACTTTGTACTTTTTATCTCTAGTTCCATTTAACTTGTGTTCTCATCTTTCATGTCTATGCTTACATGTTCAATATTCCTCCTACCCCTTGAACATATGAATACAGTTATAAGTGTTTCAGTATCCTGTCCCACTAATTCTTTCATCTGTGTAATTTCTGAGTTAGTTTCCTTTGATTGATTTTTCTTTTCATTATGAATTTTATTTTCTTGTCTCTCATATGCCTAATAGTTTTGATCATATGCCAGACAGTATAGATTTTAACTCGTTAGTACTGAATTTTTTGTTTTTCTGTATTCCTGTGAATATATTGAGTTTTGTTCTGGGATATGGTTAAGTCACTTTGAAACATTTTGATCATTAGATCTTGCTTTTAAGTTTGTTAGGTAAGACAAAAACAACATTCGGCCTAGGATTAATTTTTTTCTTCTACTGAGGCAAAGCCCTTCTCAAAGAATTTAACTTCGCTATTATGTACACAAATTATTTCTGGCCCTGTGTGAGCTCTAAAGATTCTTCCCTCTAATCTTTTGGAGCACTTTTTCCCCAGCTCTAGGAAGTTTCCTCATATTCATGTGCTGATCAGCACTCAGCTGAATACTCAGAGTGAATCCCTCTATAGATCTCCTGAGTTGCCTCTCTGCTGTAGCTCTCTCCTCTCAAGTGTTCTGCCCTTCAAATGTTAGTCCCCTTCTCTGGACTTTCGGCTTCATCCCCTCAACTAAAACACTGCACTGCGCTCTTTCTGGGTTCTCAGTCCTTGCATTGCAGCCTGGAAATTCTCTTCTAGCAGAAAATAGATACAAAGGAGCTAATCATAATTGATTCTCATATACAAAGATTGCTGTCATTTGTAAGGTGATGCTCAGCATCTCGAGAACCTTGTTTTATATTCTTGCTATGTGTTATTTTAGGTGGATGTGTAAATCTAGCCATTGCTGTCCAGAGGGAAACTTACACAAGTCACAGTATTTCCAATAAGACTTTTTGACAACCCTTATGTCACTTGGATCACAAATAAAATCAACAAAATATTTATTTAATTTGCTAGTAAGTTTCTGTCTTTACCATCAATTTGTTCAAGTATTTCTTGAAAGGCTATTAGACAGACCAGTATCTGTTGAAAAAGGGTTTTTCTTCCTTGCTTCCTTCTTTCTTTCCTAGACTAAACTTGAAAATAAAGTCAATGCAAAAAAATGAAGAATGAATGGTTAATGCTGTATTATCCAATTGAAAAATACCTTTAATTTTCTAGGAAAATGGAGAAATTGGCCAGACAAGTGCACATTTAGAGATGACAGGGAGATATGATGTAGAGAGTTTAGATGGTAAGAGGCTTAAGGAAGTGGGAAAGATGGACTCCTTATGGCACAGTGTGAGTGACAGACCTCAATATTGCTAGGTGCACAGAACTTGAAACTTGACCTATATTATTAAAAAAACCTATAGTACAGTGAAGTACTTTGTAAGAAGATTTACCCCTATATATTTCACATTTGCCAAGTCACAAGTTTCTATAGAGCACTCATAGAATCCAAAAAAAGGGAGTTTATTAAATTGGTTTTGATCTATGTGGGGAACTCTTTTCAAACTTAAAATATCTCCAAAGTAATTACTCTCCAACTCATATTAAAGCAGTGCCTTAAAAAAGTAGGAAAGGGATGGGTCATTCACCCTCCACCCTTTGTTGGGAAGTCTGAAGAAGTTACTGGTCCTTGTTCCTTCTTTCTTTTGCATCATGCCACCTCAAGGCATGTTCTAACACTACCCTCACCCCTTGCCAATATTGCACATTTTGTGGTTGTCAGGATCTGCTTTCAGATAAAGTGGGAGGAAATGTGTGGAAATTGTGTGTTGTGAGGCTGTATGCCTCCCCTCTTGGTTGAACAGCTATCCTGGGAAAGCTGGGGATCATTGCCCTCAGTGTGGTTTACCGGGCTCCCTGGAGTATTGTTATTGTGTCCCAGTAGGTGAGACTCCTGAGATTGGCTGGGTGAGTAATGGAAATCATGGCAGTTTATTGTATTCCATTCATCATGTCATGCTTGTTAGCATGCTGTTTTATAGCCACATTGCTCCACAGTAGCACCATTTTAGTGTGCAAACTCTATGTTTTCACTTTAATTTGCCACAAATATGATATAAAAATGAAGGAATTTATGTTTCTCATTCACCAACAGGAATTATCTCCAGTAGTTTACAGATGATCAATCAAGATGGGACAGGAATCCTCCCCAATGAATATTAAATGATATTGTCAGAGAGGGAAATGAACTAATGAGCAAGCACTACTGACAAATGTTCGGTTTCATAGGACTTTATAATTTCTGGAAAGAAATGTCTGAAAAGTCATGGACAGATACTGATAATTTGAAGAACAATTTGTGCCTGGTTTAATTGGACAGCCAATGAGGATGGGGCATACCATTTCTAAATGGTACCTTCTGGGTCAGATGCTTCCTAGTCAAAGCCCAATTGAAACCTTTCCATGCTTTTCCCAAATGGCTGCATGTTTTGTGATTTCAAGCAAAATGGTACTGACAGAACAATCTCTTTTCCCATAATTTTTTAAAATATGGAAAAAGAAGACAGCTTAGACACCTTTTATTCACTTTTGCAATTGCTTTCAAAACCATTACATCAATCAAAAGATATTTATTTGGTACCTGAAATGTGCATATCCCAGCAGTACAGGCAGTGTAAACTAATACTCATTGCAAAATAATATACACTGTGACTCTGCTCCTAAGCTATGCTAAAGTTAAGCATAGTTAAATGCTTTTAGTAATGAGTAAAAGTGATAAAAATATATTGAATATATAGCTTTGCTGGGCATTGTATTAAATATTTTTAAAATTTATTTCTTACCACTATAGTTTTAGAGTATGTATAACAATTCTTATAAGTGAAGAAAGTAATCAGTAGAGGTGACTAAGTAACTTGCCCCATCACACAGTCATGGAGTAGAAGAGCTGGAATGGAAACTCCCATTGTGTTCTGCTTAAGTATGGATGCCGACACACCGCATTAACTTTTTGTGTTCGTTTCCTAGGGTTGCTATAACGAGGTACCTAAACTCGGTGGCTTAGACAACAGAATTTATCGGCTTCCATTTCTGGGGGCTAGATGTCTGAAATCAAGCTGCCAGCAGGATTGATTCCCATTAGATGGTCTATGGCAGATTCTATTCCATGCTCTTCTAGCTGGTGGTTGCAGGTGATCCTTGATATGCCTTGACCTCTAAAGCATAACTCCAATCACTGCCTCTATTTTCACATGGCATTCTCTGCTTTGCTTGTGCCTGTGTTTCTTCTCCTCTTGTTATAAGGACACCAATCATGTTGGATTAGGGCTCACCTTTATCCAGTATGATCTCATTTTAGCTTGATTACATCTTCAAATTACCTATTTCTAAATATGATCACATATCTAGGTACTAGGAATTAGGATTACAACCCATCTCTTTGAAGGACAAAATTAACCTATAACATTCTTCATATATGCTCTACATTGTATTCTTTGAATTTGTGGTTAAATTTTAAAAATGTGAAAGCTCTTTAAAACATATAATCTTGCAAATAATAGATGCTCAAAAAAATTCATGATGAATATCATTATCTGCACTAACACAACAACCTCATGCAATAGAAGATGAAATTAGTCCCAACATATCTCCTGAGTCTACAACTGTAAAGAGAGATCAAAGAGTTTTCTCTTGCAGAAAAAATTAGCTTGTACTCCTGTGATTCATCCCATTGCATTCATTATTCAAAAACAAATGAACAATTTCAGACTAGACTCTGCCCATATGGAACTTAGAGACACTAAACAAATAAGTGCACATATAATTGTGCTGTTAGGAGAGTGACAAATGCTATAAACAAGAAAAGCATTGCACTGGTTATAAATGTGCTGGGTCACAAACTTTTATCTCATTGAAGAATGAACTTTGGCATGAGAGAATGCAAGAAATTAAATGCATATGAATTTAAAAGTATTCTCTATAGAATTCCTCAGAAAAATTTTATCACTGTAGTTAAATTAATTTTATGAAGTATATCTCCAGATATATTTTTGATGATTTGCAACAAGCTGAACTATTATGACTTTATGAAATCTTCCTATTTGTTGATTTCTTGTGCAATTAAATCCTAACTGAAGATTTGCTTTTTTCTTCTCCAAAGATTGATTGTGGCTTTAAATAAAATGTGATAGTTAGCAATGTGAATGTAAGCCCATGTTGGATTTTAGCATTCTGAAACTTAGCAAAATAAAGAGAAAAAAATAGAAAATAAGGGTTTACATAACATTGATTGATTAGTAGAAAGGACTCTAAATTAAAAGTAATATGCACTGAGGCCAAAATCAATTTGATTTTATTTTTTGACTCTAAAAATGGAAGTGGTTGAAACACATAATCACTAAACTTTCTTTCAGCTTAAGTATTCTATGATTAAAGTTTAATTATTCAAATTAAAGGACATGCTATTTGTCTCATTGGTATTACTTTTTTGAGAGCAAGAGAGAGGCGACAGGAGAGCAGAGGTAGAAGTCAGAATACAGAAGCTCTTCAAAGTGACAAAGCGGGAGAGACTCCACCAGCTACAGCCAGGTAAGTGCAGAGCAACTGGGGGCTTGGTCTAGGCAAGGTCCAAAAAGGCAGGCTCTAGCTCAGTAACAGAGAAAAAAAATGTGTTTCTGTTGTTGTGATTTTGTTTTAAACCTAGTGCACAACAGATGCTCTGTTACAGTTTTCTGTCAGAATGTCTAAATAAAGAGAACAGATTCTGCTTTTTCCTTCACTATGGCAATTTCAGAAGCCTTAATTAGGACATTGGAGTGGAAGGTTATTTTCTTTGTTGGAGATGGAATTATCATGAAATCATTCCCAGAGGTCCTCATCCTCGCCCCAGCTGCTAAGGAACACTCATGCCTAGTATACACTTCATTGTGACAGGAAAGACATCGTCTCACCCTGGCAGAGCAGGTGTCCGACCACAAGGTTTTGTCTGAATAGCTTACATCGTTTTCCTAAAATCTCTGAAATCTCTGGCCATGTGTATGATCACTCTGATTTTGTATCCACAAAAATGAGAAACACAATGTGAACAGTGGCCCCTTTAAAGCTTTAGTCTGCCAGTGATTGGTTTACATTGCATTCACTTCATCGTTAAAAGGAGAACACAATGTGCAACTCCAATCCCAGAAATGTTTCATTCAAAGACTATGCTCATATCTCATTAGATATTATGTGTGTGATGACTCAGTGTATCAAATAACATAAGAACTGGGGAATTTGTGTCAGCAACGTAGCCACTCCAAGTCTGTGCTTTCCCATTCTAATAACGGAAGACTCAAATGGTAATAATATGAAATCAGTTTCAGGAGTAGAGACTCATTCAATATGGCTAGCTCTCTCAGATCTATTCCAATTATTCCTTATTCCACCCAGTGGCACCATAAATGTAAAAGGTTTTAACTATTGTTCTTATACTGTGGAGACAATGGAATCAGTATTGTTATAATCATTGGTGTATCACAGTTTTCCAGCGATTCATCTTTGTTGTTCATGGCACTCAATTTGCTTTTTGCCAGTGTTGATTGCATGACACTACAAATATGATAGTCTGTTGTTTTCAGAATGCATAGCCTTGAATGTATGGACACAAAAACGGATATATCAGTTTTGTATCCCTAAGAGGAGTCATGTCCCTGTATACTGCTATCTTGCATTGCTGAATTATGAACACGTGTTTATCTCCAGGGATCAGGAAAAGTAGTTTAAAATTTCCAGGAAGCCTCAGTATTTCCTGGAATTATAAGATAGTCCACATTTTTTTATAACAATTTATTTACATATTTTAGAATTGTAATGAGCCACAGCAATAATAATAAATAAGGAACTAGTTTTCTGTGACAGAATTATATACAATCTTAGAAAATTATCCATTTTAAAAAAGAAAAAAGATATAATAATAAATGCATAGTTTTATGTTATTATTAACCCATATATTTTGATAAAATTATAGTAACACACACAAATGAAGTCTACCTGGTGTCACTTGAGAATAGAAGTCATTAAAAAAAGCAACTCTTTACACAAAATAAAGATCAAATAATTTCACATATTGAAAGCCATAACACAAGATTTAAAAGCCACTTTGAAGCCAAAAATTTAAAAACATAGTAATTGTTAATTTCCCTGCACTATATTCTTGATTTTTGATTTGTGACAAATATGGCAAATGTGGAAATTTTATTTCATTTTTCATTGACATAGCAGTTGAAGAATATCAATGTTAAGAGTGAATCAAAAGCATCTCCAAGTTTTGTATAAACTCTGTATTACCTTCCTATTGTTGTTGTAACAGATTACCTCAAAATTAGTGACTTAAGATAGCGCAGTTTATTATCTTACAATTTGAAGGTCAGAAGTGTCACTGGGCTAAAATTAACACATCAGCAGAACTGCATTCATCTGAGGGACCCTGGTGGAACATCCCTTTCTTGGCCTTTTCCATCTTCTAGTGGCTACCTGCATTCCTTGCCTTGTGGTCCCTTTCATCATCTTCGAAGCCAACAGTGAAGCATTTTCAGATCTTGTTCTGTCTGACCATCTGCTGCCTCCCTCTTCTTCTGTTTGACTCCTGCAGTTATATTGGGCCTAGTTGTATAATTGAGGATGAGCTTCTCAAGATCTTTAATTTAATCACACCTGCGGTTTCCCCATTTGCCATATAAAGTAACATAGTCATAGTTTGGGGGATTAAGATTTGGGCATCTTTGGGGGCCCTTATGCTACTACCTACCACAAGCTCATTCTCTTTTTCAGTGATGAAAGTATTGTGTCTTCTTCCCAAGGAATTTTAGCAAATTCTTTGTATTATAGTCTTAGCATTATAACAAATACTCAAACACCAGAAACATGATTGGGCAACACTTGATAATGCAACATATAGATGTCCTAGTATTATTAAGAAAATCTCTAATGGGGGAAAATAGGGGGAGGTCCATGAAGGTACATGTATGAAGGACACATGGACAAAGCCAAAGGGGGTAGTTTCCTGGGTGGGAGGAGGGGATGGATGGGGCGGGGGCTGAGGCGGGGTGAAAATGGAGACAACTGTGCTTGAACAACAATTAAAGAAAAAAGGAAAATCACATAAACTCACCTGTTGAAATTGACAATTTAAGGACTTATTTTGCTTCCACATTTTTTTTAGAACATCAGTCATAGGATTTGTATAATATATATGCTGCACATAAATATATTATTTCATGTTTTGTTTACAAGAATGAAATAAGCACAGACAGGGCCACAAACACATAGTTAAAATATAGAATCAGTTACTAATAAGAAGACTGATTAGATTTCTACCATTCTCTCCTCGCACCCCCGTCCTGACCGCCAGAAACAGCCACGTTATCCTTCCGCTGTGCCGGTTTCCATTCCTCGGGCCTGTTTGTCCTTCACATATGCCAATTGCTTTCAGTGAGTAAAGTCCCAATGCTGATCGTTAAATTTTAAATCTCACAAAGTTATAATACTTTTCCCATTTTCCCAAATTCTTAACTGATTTTTCTCAGAACACGAAAAGCCATCTAAATTTTCTGAGAAATTCCTGGCTTGATTCCTACACAGAAACACTGATTAGCAGAGTGACCAGACCCTGGGTTGACTGGTTGCATAGAAGTTCCTCAGACTTCACGGTTCACAATAAATTGTTAATCCCTTTGTACGAGTCTCTTCCTTGTTTGAGCTAAATATCTGGATACCCTTTCCTCTGTTTAATTTCTGGGGCTAGGGAGGTAGAGTGTTTTGAATCAATTAGAAATAGGTTTGTATCAATTCACTATGAAGTAATGAAAATAGCTTTTTTTTTTTTTTGTATGCACTGAAACACTTTAACCACCCAGCACAGTGCATTGTGTTGAGAGCACAGGTGCTGGATTCGGGTAGCTTTGGTCCAAGTCCCTGCTTCACTGCTAGTTACCGGTGCCTTTGGGAGGCAGTGACTTCACTCCTCGGAGCCTTGGTTTCCCCTCTGTAATGAGAGGATAATAGTATATCATTTGTCTCCGGATATTTTATTTCTTAGATCTATTTTATAAGTAATAAAATAAAATAGCTATATTTTGTTTCCTCCTCTGAGGTAATCAGCATCATACCATTGTTATATCACCTTTCTAGAATTTTCTGTATGTATTGTATTTAGTATGTATTTGTAGCCACAAAATGCATATTTGGCATCTTTTCAAATATGATATAAATATTATTTTAGTTATTACCCACAACTTGCTCTTTCTACTCATTATTTTTAAAAATCCAACTTGACAAAGTGGATCCCATCATTCTTTTTGCTTGCTATGTAGTATTTCCTTGTTTGGATACAACCCAGCTCTCACATTTCCTCCAATTTACCTGTGCGAATGTTTCTCTAGTGTATTGGCTGGAAACCAAATTGCTGGCTGATATGTATACAATCTTCACATTTATTATGTATTATTAAATTGTCATGGCTTTCCAATTACATGTATCTCACTAATGTTTAATAGTTAATATCAGGTTTGTTTTTTGTCCCCAACTAGTCAGGTGTGAATCAACATCTTATTGCTGTTTCTATTTTCATTAGCTGATTCCTAGCAGGGTTAAGCAGCTTTCCATAGGTTTCTTGATGATTCAAGTTTCCTCTTTAGGAATTACTTATAGACATAGGCTGTTTTTATATGATTTTATTTCTTCTTAATTTTATGTATGATTTTTTTTTTTTTTTTTTTTTTTTTTTTTTTTTTTTTTTTTTTTTTTTTTTTTTTTTTTTTTTTTTTTTTTTTTTTTTTTTTTTTTTTTTTTTTTTTTTTTTTTTTTTTTTTTTTTTTTTTTTTTTTTTTTTTTTTTTTTTTTTTTTTTTTTTTTTTTTTTTTTTTTTTTTTTTTTTTTTTTTTTTTTTTTTTTTT
>PVKU01002237.1:0-142196 GCA_004027475.1 Anoura caudifer | reverse complement strand
AGATGCCCTGAGGTTTAACTTTGGCTTCAGTGTTCAGAAAAAAATATGATACCTTGTTTCAGCCCATCTCAGACTTTGAAAGACAAAGTAACCAAATACCTACTTTATTTCAGGCACTTGGATCATCTGCCTGCTCAGGGAGGCATGGCCACGCACTCCCACCACCTGTAATCAATGCAGCGGCACCAGGAATGTGAACACAGTGTGGCCCTTGAATTGATGGTCAACATCTGATGTTCATTAATATATTCATTTGCAAATTCAGGTGAGCATTCTAGATACAACTTAGAATAATAAATGCTATTCATTTCTTCATGCAGCTGAATTTTAAGCAAACTTATTTACTACAACAATACATTAAAATAATGCTGATTTTGAAAGCTGTTAATGTGGTGTACAAAAATTATTAAGAACTTTCAAAGAGCTAAACAATATTAGCAGTTATTATGAATAAGAGAGAGTATATTAGAGAGATAACATTAACAAGAACATAATATCCGTTTTGAGCCAGCAAATGTTTATAAAAAAATTAAATGTTAATAAAAAGGCATGATAATAGTAATTAGATTATATCACAATGTTAATCTTTAGAAGCATTAAGAGCTATATTTAATTTTTGTTATTTGATTCAGTGGAAGCCAAGAGTTTTCAAGAAAAAGTCCATTTGAGAAGTCTCCATATCTTGTGAGGATGAATTAAAAGCCGAATTTCAACTTTGCCACCTCTAAATGTCATGGGAAGGAAAGATTGCAAAATCATGCACAAAAGTATTCATGATAATCATTCTTGATCTCAACGTAGTGAAGACTCTAAGAAGTATAAACACTAGAAGAAAGAATGGAAGGAAAATAAAAATAACACAAATTTTCTTCTCACACAACTTCAAAATATCGTTCTTTAAAAGTACACACTAAGAAGACAATGTCTTCTCCCTTTGAATCTATAGAAGCCAAAAATTTTAGCATTGTTGAAATAATTTTCAGAGACTTCTACTTTCAATATCAGCTGTTGAAGGATTTTTGAGATATGCCTAATCTCATAAACAACCTTCTAAAAATGTCACTGATTTTCCCCCTGAATTACATTTCAGTATTTATAAATATATGAGCTCTGTCGTGACATGCCTGCTGCAGGGGAACTTGGCTTTTAACGTGTCAGTGTGGCTGTAGGAGCCACTAGCAGTCAAAAGTGCAGAAGAAATGTCTGTTTTAGCACCAAGAAGTTCAACTTTTAATTTTAACCATTCAAATCTCCATAAGTAAGTTGCCACAGTCAATTTGAAAAAAAAAAAAAAAATCAGATTTAATCTTATACCTAAGAAACTGGTTCTAAGATACTTGCATTCAGAGCTTGCCAACTATTTATCATTCAGCCACAATATGTATTTGGTAAACTTCTATTCAGTGGATAGTCCTCTATTATTTATTTGCTTTTTACATATCTTTTTATCTTTTTCAAACCTATTAGCTTACTTGAGGATTTTTGTTTATGGCATCTTCCGTGCGAACTTCAGCACTTTGATGTTTCAATTCCATTGCCTTCTGTACCTGCCAAAGCTACAGAGACTGTCACTCTAATTGTAACCCCATTGTAGACAATCCAGAATCAGTTCAGAATCCAATCGTACATTGGAAGCTCAGCGTTGCTGTACCCTAGGTATATTACAGCAGTTATGAAAGTTGGTTATGAGAAAAAAAAAAAAAGCAAGTTTTTTTTCTCGGTATTCACACTGGGGTCCGGCATTCTCTTACTATTCCCAGGATTCCTGGGCGCCTTCAGCATGGTACTTCTGCTCATGCGTTGTTCTGTGGTGCGGACCCTGTGCTCACACTGTGACAGGAACAGAGCAGCAGCCTGCCATGCTCAGGGTACAAATGTTGCCCATCGCAAAGACAAATAAGGAGCACGGCCCTCCTCATCCTGCAGCCCCACAGGAAGAGTAGACGTGTGAGAGGTAGTTACAAATCAGTATTTTCACTAAAGTAAATGTGGATATGTGAAATTATGATCATTTTCCTATCTATGTAAATGCAGGATTTGATTCCTAACAGATTGGGAAAATTAGCCATTCTTGGTACTTGGTCTAATTTGTAGACACCTGCGTTTGAAGGTTTCCAAAAATCTGAGAGTTTGCGCCTCCGCAGGTATCAGGATCTAATGTCAGATTGACCCTTGCAGCCTTTACAATTGTTATCACCTCCCAGCTTATTGTCTCTGAAATCACCAAACCTACCTGCAAGGCCTGCGAAGGTATCCTACCCCAGGGAAAATTGCCCTGTGATGCTCTCTCTCAAATACTGAACTCTCAATGGTTTTTGCACCACTCACTGCTCTTGGTGAACAGGTTCCTCTTACAGAGTTTCTACAACCCGGAAGTAAGGGGTGGAGCTTTAAAAAACCTATGAAAATAACAAGCACAAAGTTCGTGCACCTGCCCATTTCTCACTTAACTCAGTGGTAGCAACAGCGTCTGACTGTCCTTATGGGAAAGTTTAGGGCTTCTAGAAAGCCTTCACCTCCCCTGGGAGTATGTTCCTTCTTTGACTTACCTTCTTCATGTCCTTGAACTTGTCTATTGGTATCTTTCCATCAGTCACCTCAGTGTCCCATTTCCTTTTTTAAAGGTTTTCTTTATTTTTAGAGAGGGGGAGGGAGGGAGAGAGGGAAAGAAACATTCAAGGGCTCTTGAATGCCCCTTATGGGGGACCTGGCCTACAATCTAGGCATGTGCCCTGACTGGGAATTGAACCAGTGACCCTTTGGTTCACAGGCCGGCACTCAATCCACAGAGTCACACCAGTCAGGGCTCAGCGTCCCATTTCTACAACCACAAAATACTTTAGCAAAATATAAATGACCTAATATGGTACCTGGAAGACATTAAAACCTTCATAAGTATGAGGAAATAAATATACAATTATAAGTATAATCAAAATGCCCATAATTTATTAGATATGGAAAGAAACTTGGACATGATGTAATAAAATTCTAAATGGACACTGGGTCATTTACTTCAGGATTCTCCTTCCCAAAGCAACATATTTTGATCTTGAACAGTTCGGTTTTTACTGTTAGAACATTCTCATTATTCAATCAAAATCTGCCTCTTTACCATTATTCCACCAAGTTCCATTTTGCTGTATGAATGTTTTTAGAGAAAGTCTAACCTTTCTTCCCTACATGAGCCCTTCAAGTATTTAAATATAATCATCTCTACCTCTTCTTTTTATTTCTCTCCTTCTTGCCACATTTTATTACAGCACTCATTTTCTCTATAGTTTAATTCCATGTGGCCCCCTTCAGAGTACACCATGACCTCCAAATTTTTTCATAATATGTGTTATGTAAAATCTAACAGCATCCTTCATCCTTCTGTTCTGACCGCCCAGGGAATGTGGGGTGGCTATCTTTCTTCTTTCTAGATACTCCGCATCCTGGAATCAAGCTCAGTTTGCATGGACCCCTTATTCACTATAATTTGTCCATAGGTGACTAATCGGATTTTGCTTTCACTTAGCATTTTGAATATGCCTCTATTTTCTGCTCTTCCTACTGTATACCAGTCCTTAGTTAAACACAGTGTGAGAAATTCTTGAAGAGAGAGGAAAAGCATTTTTCACCTGCAAATTCTTACTGACCAACACAATGTGAGGCACCTGACTGGTTCTCATAGATGCTTAATGAGTGGATGGCAAATAACTTAATAAATGAAAGACATGGCTCTTTTTATATCAACACTTTCTAACATGTTTACTACTATTGTATATATGCAACTCCATTTTTGGTTCCAAGTACAGAATTTTACCTTTTGCTTGTATTTTAATGGATCTAGATAAAATGCACATAATTGAGTTAATCACTCTCTTCAGTTCATGGCACACTACTATCATTGGCCAAGGATAGACTTTTTATTTGTTCCTATCAAATTTTAGTAGAGTGTCTTGCATCCATTACTCCTGACTATGGTAATTTGTATTTCTACGATTACCTATCTCGCACAGCTTTATATCATTTGCAATTTTGTTAAGCAGAGTAAGAGGATTAAAATACATGAAACAACAACAAAGAATAGATGATATATTAAGTGCTGAATTGTAAGCTACAGACTTTAAATGCTCTAAGAATTTGGCAGAGATGTATAGCTTGAGCATGTGAGCTAGATAAGAAAAGAGTAGAATCACCTAGATGTGAGCTAGATCAAGAAGGCTTGGTGAGACTTGAAAAAAGAGGAACCTGTGAGCAAAGGAGAAATAACAGCAAGTTTAAGTGGAATAGGGCATTGAAAGGAAGTGGTAGGATATGCATTTGGAAAGTTTGAGTCAGGATTTCTCTTCCTTCTTACCCTTCTCTCTTTTAGGGAGAGACCTTGTGAAGATAGACCTCACCATTTCTCAGAGATTTCCCACAGACTTTACTTTGGGGATTTTGGATTTATTTTAGAAAGAATACTAAGAGAGAAAAGAGAGGGCAGGTGGCATGTAGAGTAGCAAGAATGATCTGTGTCTTGCTGCTGCTGCCCCCTCCTTCCATTGCAGCCTTTAGAAGATCTCATTACTATTTTTTATCCTAAATTATACTGCACCCCCTGAGGACTTTTCTACTTGCTGCCAATAGAGAAGTCACACAGATGGTTACTGTCTATGGAATCAGAATCCCGGAAATCTCATATTTAGCTGGGAGTGTGAAGACTTCATTATTTTATACCAGATCTCTCTTTATCAACAACTATGACACCCCTGAGCCCCTTAGAGGTTAGACCTCTATCAGCTCTACTTCTAACATTAAAAATTCTCTAAATAACATGCCTTTGTTTTTCACTTTACTTTGACTGACAGAACATATAGAGCCAGATTTGTTCCTGTTTACCATTGACATTGGCATCACCATATTCATGATGATGAATACGGCTAAAGCTAAAATTCATGTTTCAGTTTTATTACCTACGTTTCTTTGACTTCACCCTTGTTTTACTTTTATCCTATTATTACATTATGGTATAATCCTCCAATCTACCTTCACATCCTGGACACCCTATCTGAGAAACACTGCTCTACACAATTTTGTCTAAATATGGGCATTGATCTAAATATATTACTTGACTTGTGGCTAAAGTAAATAAGAATTGACTAATCAAACTATAGATGTTAAACTTAGTAACATCAAATTATAAAGCTCAATTTTTAATTGCATTGTATTTGCAATGTATCACATTTTGTGAATAATTTGCAAATGATAGATTAGTAAAGTAACTGAAGAGCTTCTGTATAGGTTTGTATATACATATGGAAATATCTCAAGTACTAAAACAACAACAGGGTATTTCTTTTCAGCTTACTGTAAATAAGTACTTCCTTACTTAAAATCAAAACCAAGGCTCTGGAATCTAGTTCATGAATTCTGTGGTGGCAACATTCCCAGGAGGCACATGGTTTCAGAAGTGGATGACTCACATCCAGATTCCTGAGTCTCCCAGGGCACTTTTGGAGACACTCAACAACAAAAGAACATTGCAATAGCTGGTTTTCTTTAATCAAAAAAATTCCATGCCGATTTTAGATTCACACAGTTTATTTAGCCCAATCTGTGAGGAAGACAGAAATGAACTTTTAGAGAATTTTTGTTCAGCATGAAAGAAAAAAAGATAAAACATTCCTAATGTCTAGGTCTTTCTTTGATATCTGAAGTAGCTGTTCAACCTTTGGTACTGTTCAACATACCACTCAATAGTTTGATTGTTTCCAAACAATGACAATGTAAATCCCAGTTACAAAATGATAATAAGAAATAAATAAAGATGCATTTTTCTGATTTTCCTGCAGCTGGGTTCTACCAATCAGGTACTCCTTAAAAAAAAAAAAAAAACTGATTTGTAATTGAATTATGCGGGGAAGTGGAATTGTGCAGAGAATCCATTTTCTAGGGTAGATCAAAGCAGAGTTGATCAAAGCAGCATTGATCCAGGCTTCCTGATTCAGTAACTACCTGCCCACGGCAGAGATAAAGTGCCCCGATGTGATTCTGGAAGCTAAACCCTTTTTCTACCTGAACTAGAGGAAGTGAATTGTGTTGTCTGCAATAAGAACCCTGCCTATTCTAAGCTTACACCATGGATTTATCACACATTCATTTATCTGAAACAATATTTAAGGTATACCTGTTTTACCTCCCTTGGGATTTAAATTTTTGTGTTTCCTACTAGACATGTAAATATATGACTGCTTTTTCTCCATAAGCCATCAGAATTTAATGAGAAAAAATAGACATACATGGATTTCAAGTGTATGGTGACAAAAGGAGATTTGACTTTGGGTGGTGGACACACAATGCAATATACAGATAATGTATCATAGAATCATACACTTGAAACATATATAAATTTATTAACCAATGTCACCCCCAAATATATATATTTGGAGAGTATTGTCAGTATAAGTATACTTTGCCTTTGTTACCCTATAATTACAACCTAATCTTTACATTTTACATTTTTAAATATCACCATTCTCTACAAGCAATAATTACTGCATGCACAAGTGGGCACAATTATATGAGGTAATTAGGCTATATAAAGCAATCTATAAAGTAATCGATAATCATCTATGGAGACTATTGTGCAGCAATCTTGGCTATATACAAGTAGTCCAATACATTGCCCACTTTACTTTCCAAATGGAAGATTCAACATACATAAGACAACAGCTGTGGCAGCACCACTACTAAAAAGAGGAGCAACTGACTATACTGGAAATGAGGAATAAGGCTCTATGCCTGGCTCTGTCACTTATAAATATCATGCTTTGAGGATAATATTCTGTATCTCAACCTTGACATTTTTTTAACCAAGAAAGATATGAGGTAATATTTGGAACATACCATTGTGTATTCTAAAATTACTTTTTTTTTCCCCAACTCTCTCACCTGCACACACTTCAAAATGCAGTTCTAGCCCAATCTACTTTTTGAGCCAATCGTGGCCCTCAAAATTGAGATTGAGGACATTAGAGCATCATCATGAAGACACAATGAGGAGTGAGTGGGACTGCCCTCAACTGCCAATGGCCCAGTACTTGGTGTGTGGAGAGCGAACCTCAGACATCTGTTTGTGTACTAAGCCACAACCTTCCCTGAAGCATCATCATATTCACTTTGGATTCCTGTTCAGCATTTCATTACCATCCCCTGGGGTTGGAGCCCATCACCTTGATTTCCAGCCATGGATGTGACCCTTTGCCAAAGGACCATCTGGAACCGTACTGCTGCCATCCACCTGATTGTCATTACTGCCTCTGCCTGAAGCCTCCTGCCATGTGCCCCAGCAGGCAGGGCTGGACACCCTCCGATATGGACATTGGCCTAAATCAAGCCTGAGTTAATGACACATCTTAGAGCATCGCAATGGATGATGCTAGTTGCATGCCTCAGGGTCAAATCCAACAAAACCGCTCATGTTTATGAAGTATTTCCTATGTGCCAAGCACCATTCTCAATACTTGATGTACATTATTTCACTTAATCTTTATAATAACCATGAATTAGATACTATAATCATTACAAATTTTTATACATAAGTAAATCTGACCAACCATGTTTAGGTAATTTACCCAAAAAGTGGTGAACCATGTTTTGAGCAAGCTCTTAATGACTAGGCCATGCTAATTAATACCTCATCTCCTACCTACATGGTCTTGGCCTCAGTAGCCTTCTTCCCCATAGGCTGGTGGCTGAGGGTTTAGCATTCCATACATGCTATGAAAGATATTAATTACTACAATGATAGTATTAAACAAAGCAACGGCATGTGTATAATACAATACAAATAGTCTATTTTAGAAATGTAAACCAATATTTATTTATATTGAAAGGATTTTAATCATGTAGGTTGTTCCAGTAACTAAGATTTACTGTTTCAACTATCAAAATATTTGGAATCATTTTCATCTGAACATTTTCAAAACATACCATAAGCTTTCCAAAGTAAAAAGTTCTAAAAAGAACATAATACATTATTTTCTGAACTCTGAGTAGAATAAAACTTGGGAGAAGGTATCTTGTGGGGGTATGAGATTTCAGCTGTTTATAGTGTATTGATTATTCAGATGCTGTCTTGTTTTCCTACTTCTTTGTTCTGTTCTAGGGATTGAGGTGTCACATGAAGTAGGAGAGAGACATCAGTGGCCATGCCGGTACTAAAGGAGTGCCTTGAGGAAACTGCCATATGGGTTTGGGTGTTGCACAGAGTTTCTTTATTCCCCTCCCTTCCTCCTCCTTCCACAAGTGCCTCCTTGTTAATGCATTACACATGTAGCCTTCTTTTGCAACAGAAAGATTCTGGTATGCATGAAGAATTAAATTAATCTTTAAGTGTCCCCAAATAACCTTATTCAAGTAAACATTTTAATGTAAAGAATAAGACAAAAGCAAATTTCTCCTTTTAACTCTTTAACTCTTAGTGCATTGTATTTTTTTCTATAATATTTTCTTTCTTCCTTTGATCTTGTGACAGAAATGTACTACAATGGAACCAGGTATCTTTCACATTAGATTACTCTTGCCCTTTGGATGCCCAGGGAAACAAAGAGATGGGGTTTCTTTGGACTAGGGCATTCAGTTAACCTGTAAGCTTAACTTTAGTATGACCCCAGGCATCTTGATAGATTTTTAAAAAATTAAAACACCCAACAGACATATGACATGAAACTGGCAGACACATTGGAACATGAACATGAGCCAGAAGATCATTCTACTAGGGAATATTTACACTGAGTACAAGAAGCACTAGCTAGTAGTCCAAACCAAGTTTGTGATCTGAACTGATAAAATAAGATGCAAGTGGAGGAAGCCAGAGAGAGAAACAAGAGACAAAGGAATCTTGACAGACAGGAAGGCAGGGAATTTCAGGGGTATCTGGCAGATAAGAACTCAGCCATGTTAGGGCTCAATAGGGAAAAAATCAGGTTTTCTAAGCAGACTCAATTTCTGTTACCTCTCATACTACTAAAAAATTAGAATTTCCTTGCTATCTTATTGCCTTCCACATTCTAAAACCACACCTTTACTTATCTGCCTGGCTAATTAGACACTGCTGGATGAGAAATGTGTATGCATTTTCACTTTCTGTCAGTCCGGTTCTATCCTTATGACTGGAACAGGGTAGATAATGAAACATTAAATGAAAAAGAAATAGAAGTGCTAAGTTCTAAGGTCCAAAGAGTGTTGACTCCTGGTAAGTGGGATTTGCCAAGTTCTAATTTTTCCTGGAGTATAAGTGGTCTCAGAATCTGGAAAAAGAGTTAAAACTATAGGTGTGGATGATGATCTTTACTGTAAAGTTTCAGAGTTACAGAAAGCATGCCATCCTTTCTCCACAGAGAATGTATACCATGAGGACACCGAAAAAATGATTAGAAAAGACCTACGTGCAAATGGAATGCAGTCTGGGTTTGTCAAAGACAGCCTTGAGTACTAAGCCCTCAATGAATATTTGCTAAATGAATGGATGGCCCTGTGTGTAGGGCTTAGTCACTGAAATGCTCAGAGGAGACCTCAGCAGGTTCTTGACGGATACACAGGATTTGAAGAGGTGGAAAGGAGGGTGTGGGGGTAATGTCATAGGGTGTACTGACAGTGTCCTCTGCGCTAAGAGGCGCATCGCTACATGGGCAAATCCAGTTCCGATACCTTGTTCTCCAAAATTCTCTACCACCTTCTGTTGAAACTTTCTTAAAACTCAGCCCTCTATGTTTGTTCTATAAGAATGCCTTAAAGATAGAATTGTTATTGAAATTCTGCTTCACACTTAAAGACTCTCACACCTTTGGATGGGAATCTGAATAAGACATGAGCTAATCATACATAAATAAGACTTCTTTTCATCCAATTTCTTAAGCCAAGAAAATGTTATTGTTGCTCTGACAAACAAGGAGATTGGACTTGGTACTGATAAGGAATCTGAAAGAAGATCTTTTGAAGCATCTTTTTTGGACACATCTGGTTCAAACCCTTTCTGTCTTCCAGCATTCCACTCACACAAAACTTCTGCATGGAGTCCTTGGCTAGAAAAGACCATTCTCTCCTCCCCAATACTAGTGTACTTTGTAGCACAGAGACTGCATTCTTGCAACAGGACAGAAGCAGGACCTAACCAGTGTGAAATAAGGAGCGTTTTAGAAAACATATGTAATGATAATATGGATAAGGATTTGAACAACAGCAACAACAAAACAAATCTTTTAATTCACTATGCATTGCAATGTAAGTGGCATTTTCACAATGCCTTGATATGACATGTGGGATGGAGAATCTATTTTTAAAGAGAGAGACAGTTCTAATCTCCTGATCTAGGCACCCTTTGCTACAAATTTTCTTAACACATTTGCCTCTGAGAAGTTTGCAAACAAAGGCAAAGCAGACAAAGAACATATGCTAAATTGATCATTTCTGTGTCTAAATATTCACTATTTGAGAGACAAGAAGCTGTTCAATCTGATCTAGGTTATGATTATACTGTAGTCCAAATTGAAGTGTCTGTGGAAATGGATTGGGCGAGCTTCTCAGTTGTCAGTCATATCACTTATTCCGTGCAGAGTGAGATGAGGGCACTCATGGGAAACAGCGGAAGTGGTTCTGCATTACACCTAGACAGATGGGTGTTCCTCTCCTGCCAGAGGGCCCTGGATGCCTCAGCAGCTGCCTCGATGAAGAGCAGGGAGAGCCCTCTCCAATACTGCTAGTGGTGCTGTGCCCTGCTCAGGGAGAGCTCCACGGTGCGTGCCAGGAGCTCAGACTGTGCGTCAAGTGTTCTTCTCCAGTCCAATCAGCAAACGCTCCTCTGCAAGAACTGGGCTGGGACTGGGGATGAGGGGTGGATTATGCATGGCATAAAAATGGTTGGAGCAAGAGGGTGTAAATGTGAAAAAATAAATAATGAAAGATTCTGGTAGCCCTTTATGACAACAAAAGAAAAGTAAATATTTGATGCAGCAAAAGGTGCTGTACAGAAGAGGAGAAATTTTGGTGGGAAATTATGTTTCTGGAATGGATCCTTGTCACTTACAAAAAAAACAATTTAAATCTTCTCTGTCAATTTTATCTAGAGATGGAAGGACAAAATTAGCTTTGCTCTCAGGATAGTGGATGGAAGATCCCCCTTCCCTTCTCTCTTCCCAAGTGTTTCAGTCACGGTTCCCCCCAGAAAAATATAATCAATATGAGATAGATAGATAAATAGGTAGGTAGGTAGGCAGATAGAATTTATGGAATCAGCTCATGATTGTGGGAGCTGGCAAAGGCGAAGTCTGTAGAGCAGAACAATGGGATGGAAACTCAAGCAGTATTTCTATGTTGTATCTTGAGGCAGAATTCCTTCTGCTCTGGGAAACCTTAATGTTTTTTTTTTTTTTTTTTTTTACTCTGAAGTCATTCAGCTGATTGGATGAGGCCCACAGAAATTATCCAGGTAATTTCTTTTACTTAAACTCATCTGATCATAAGTGCTTAGCATACCTACAAAATAGCTTTCCAGCACTATCTAGACTTCTGGCTGATGAAACCAAGGGGTACCACAGGTTAGCCAAGTTGGCGTGGAAAAATAACCATCCCAGCACCCTGGAGGGTCAACCCCCCAACACACACACAGCTGTCTATGATGCAGTGTAAGTCCCTCAAAAGATATTTCTGTTTTAAATGACCCCAGTTTCTTCCATCTTATTACTGTTCTTAACAGTTATTGTTAATGTTTGCTATTGTCAAATATTTACACATTCAATTCCACCTTTCTCATCACATTATTTGTCTTTATAAAACTGGTACAGTTCCTCCTTCCTTTTCTTGATGACATTCTTAGTTTCCCTACAAGCCAAGCCCACCTGGCCTCACAGTGATAATGCCTGGCACCCTCCAAACCAAGCTTTGGCTTCTCTTGGTTGGTCTACATCTTGGCATCCAGGACTGAAACTTTATGGCTTAGCTGTTTTGTTTTTCTCTTCCCCCATCAGGAGGATTTTCTCTTTGTTTTCAGATATTGGCATTTCCATCATGGATTCTTCCCTGATTGCCAAGCACACACTTGTTACTCTATGAATCCCTGGTGAATGGATTTCTAATTGTTTTTAAGGTATCTTCTGACAGGTATACAATTATTCATGTGTGTATCCATTTCCTCATTCTTTTGAGCAGCAGGCACAATGAAGTGTGGGCAGCTGTCCGTTTCTCAGAGTATCTCACTCAGAGGCCAATGTGTGATAAGTCTTCAGGATGTAATTTTAGAATTTCTTTTTAAACAGGAATGGGAGAAGGATGATAGAAAAGAAGTGAGGAAGGAAAGGAAGAAAAAGGAATAAAGGAAGAGAACGAAAATTAAATTGATAACAGAACAAACACAAAATCTTGAAATTTAAGAATTTTAAAGATGAAAGGTCTTTAGAGATCCTATAGGTTTCTTCTATCTTTTAATAAGAAAGGAAACAGCGTCTCAGAGATTTTAAATAACTTGCCCAGAAAGAAGATAAATGACATGGGTCAAGTAGCCAGAAGCGGAATATACCTGACCCAGAGGGCTTTCTAGGACACCGTGCTGCCAACAAATGAGACTAATGTCAAAGGACCATTAAATTACCTCCTCTAATCACTCTCCACATCTGCAGACATTTCGTCACCCTCCCCTTTCAGAGGGTGTGTGGTGCAATCATAGCGCTGTTCCCGAATACTCCAGTCTCCCCCTTCCTGAAAGTGGAAGGACTGCATTCCCTGCCTCATTTGGACTTGGCCCAGGACAAGTGACTTGCTTTGGTCACTGTAATGGAAAAGAAAGTGATATGACAGAAACCGCTCTGGAACCTTCTCTTTCCTCCACCAGAGCAGCCTTCGGCATGTCAGACAGCGTAGGTTTGGTAAGTCCAGTTTTAAGTATCACTGAGAACAGAGCCTCAGCTGGCCTATGTAGGGGCAGATACAGGGATCGAGAAATAGAAGTGCTGTGTTTCAACTACCTACTGAAAGTTTAAATTTACTAGTTATTACTGAGTAACTTAGCTCATCCTGTCTGATACAGTGATCATGCCTAAGGTGAGTATATTAATTTTCTATGGCTGCCATAAAAAAGAACCCAGCCCTGGCTGGTGTAGCTCATTGGATTGAGCGCTGGCCTGCAAACCAAAGGATAGTGGTTCGATTCCCAGTCAGGGCACATGCCTGGGTTGCAGGTCAGTTCCTGGCAGGGGATGCATGAGAGGCAACCACACATTGATATTTCTCTCCCTCTCTCCTTCCCTTCCCCTCTGAAGATAAATAAATAAAATCTTAAAAAAAAAAAAAAGAAGAAGAACCCAGACAAGCTGGCTTACACAGCAGAAACATACTTTATCAGAGGTCTGAAGGTTAGAAGTCCAAGATCAAGGTGCTAGTGAGATTGGTTTCTTCTGTGGACCTTCTCCTTGGCTTCAGATGTCCACCTTCTAGCTGTGTCCTCCCATGGTTTTCCTCTGTACAAGCGCATCCTTGGTTTCTTTTTGTCCAAATGTCCCCTTTCTAAAAGGACACAATGTATACTGAACTCAGTCCCACTTCACTTATTTTAACTTAATCACATCTCTAAAGGCCTTATCTTGCAACACAGTCACACTCTGAGGTACTGGGGTGTGGGGCCTTAATGTATGAATTTGGGTCAAATGCATTTCAGTCCACAATGGTGAGAAATACCCTAATCTGTTTAGCAATTGAAATAAAAGTTTGGTTTGATTGCTTGTCCTGGCCTCCCCTAGAAAATACAGCTACATATAGTTTAGATTGGATACAACTACTTTCAGTATTAGTTCCTGCTCAGCTCTCTGTCAGCCTCTGCTGACAGATCAAGAGCGAGCACAGAGAGTTCCTGCTCACTAAATATTTGTAAATTGGCCCACATTTCCTCACCTCCTTGTGGTTAGATGCAGCCAGTGACTGGTTCTTGTCAAAAAAGTGATAAATCTTCCTCCAGGGCAAAGCCTTGAAAGCTGGTAGGCTGCCTGCAGCCCCTCCCCTCCTGTGGAGTGATGGTGGGGCCTGTGTGTGGGGAGGGCCGGAACAAAGACCGAAGCACCCTGAGCTGCCAAGGTACCCCTTGGAAGCGAGCTGCTTTGTGCAGTGGTTGGACTGGTGACAGGTTTGTGGGAGCAAGAAGTCAATTTTTTATGCGTTAACCCACTGGGAGCTGGAATTGTCTGTTACCGCAGCACAGACCTACACCCATTCTTACCCTGAAAGGGAGCGCAGGGGGCAGAGGCGCCGTTGTTGAATGTACCTCTGCAGTAGCAACTACGGGCAACAGGAATGAAATGAGGACAGTGATCCCTTAGCAGGGTGAACTTTCTTTATTTTTGTTCTTTTCTTTTTCATTTAGGATGGAAAGACACCAAAAAAATCTTCATCTGCTTCACTATTTTACCTGGGGCTGGTCTCTGAACCTAACAGAACCATCTTTTCTCCCCGGACAATTTGCACTTCAGAACAGCATTTGGAACTAACTTTTCATAAGGTAGAAAGTAATTTAATGTTGAAAAGGTAGAGCCAACTGTACATGAATAAATGCATATCCATTGCATATTAATAATGCAATATAATAATCTACCCTTCTCACTTTTAGAAGACTCCTCTGAGCCCTTTCCCAATGTTAAGACGGCTCTGAGCTCCAGGCCAATTCTGACTTTTTTCTCCTTGTTTCTAAGAAGTGTTCAGGAGAGTTACAAGCAGACTGTAGGAAATCATTTGAAATGGAACACTGACAAAGTTCCTCGAAACTAGAGAACAATGAACTGAACTCTGTGTATCTATGTCATTTCTGCAGTATGAATGGTTATTTATTCTAGATTAGAAAGAACTTAGAAAGAGCATGATCATTTTTAATTATCTCAGAGAGTGTCATGCATGTGATTGTAATGGATAAATCACAAAATAATTTGGGTTTATAATTGTTTGAACAGTAGCAACCCCAACAATCCCAGGGATTAAGGAGAAATGACTATCTCTTAGGGCTAATGTAGAAGAAATGTCTGTATTTGAAACTGTGTGTTTTGTTCAATTAGAAAGTTGCCTTCTACAAGCTATAGGATCTATTCATTATTCATTCAACAAGCACATGACCAGTGTTGGTTTCAGTGCTATGTTTATAAAGCTCACACAAGTTATAGTCCCTGGTCTCAAACGGCTCAAATATTCTAGTAGGAGAAACAGATGGATAACCAAAAATTCCATAATGGAGGGAAAGATAATGTGTACTGGCACATAAAAAGATAAACAAATTTTCCTGGAGATCACTGGAAGATATCTTTGAGAAAGTAACATTTAGGTGGGGATTTCTGAGAAACACAAGGCCAAGAACAGACATTGCAGGAAAAGAATACAGCATATTTAATGCCACCGAATGTGAAAACTATATGTTCTGTGTGTCATGATTAGGGAAATGTAAGAAATGCTGAATAGCAAGAGCTCTCTCATGGTGCAGCATGCAGCTGGGATTATAGAGAAGCCAGAATGTGGAAGCCTTGTGATTTTTTAGGAGGAAGATTTTATACTATGGGCAATGAGAAGCCATGGGAAGATCTGAAACCTATGGGAAGCTTAATCACATTTGGACAATCCCATCAATTCTCAGAGTTCATGATTCCAAGCAGTAACAAACTATTACTTCTCCTTAACATTCACAGTTCTTGCTGTATATATCTCAATAGTGTGTGTGTGTATATATATGCATACATACACACATATTATATCTGTGTGTATATATATTTTTTCCTGCCATAGAAACCTTTATTTTTACCTTTGACTATCTTTCTATTCACTCCAATTTTATTATTTCAGCAACAAATAAGTGTCTTTAAGATGAGGATTATGTCTTCTTTTTCCTGATGTTTCCTTGGTGTGCTTGGCATATGCTTGCCTATGACAGATGTTCAGCAAAGGGGTAGTACTAGGACACTATGTTTTAGGACTTACAGAGATCTCCTTATGCCAGAAAATATGGAGACAATGCCAGAAAAGAGGTATGAGACTCCCAAAGCAAAGTCTGATCTTACCATGTAGGCATTCAATCAGTATGTAATTGAAGTTAAAATACTTGAGTTCAAGATCAAGCCATACCACTTACCAGCTGAATTGTTTACCAAACCTAAGACTTGATGCTCTCTAGTGTAAAATGGCAGTAGAATGTAACATTTATCTCATAAGACTTTTGTGAACATATGAGATGACATAAGTAAATTGTTGTAGTAATTATAAAATAATACAAAATTGCTAGCAGTGTTGATGAAAATAATCATGTTAATGATGAAGATAATGACAATGAGTTTGCAAGTATTCAAACATACAAAAATGCCCTCTACTCACATAGTTTAGAGATAAGCACATTAGAAATGAGCAAGTCTTTCTTCATCCCATTACCCAAAGAGAAATTTACTATCTAAACCGTGGTCCAAGTTGGTGCTCCTTCCCAATGTAGCTTTTGTTGGAAAGCCATATTGCATATTGAACAAAACAGAATTGAACAAAGTCAGAGTTGCTAGGTGCTGGTTTCAGCTCCATCACGAACCATCTTTTTGGCTTTCACGACCATGAAACAGATAGTGATATAATTTTGGCCTCCTCCACTGGATTAAATTTCTGGTCAAATTAAAGAATATCAAAATGTACAATCCCATCTTATTAATGCAAAGGAATATATTATCCTTATAAATGTAATACTGCCTGGTGCAACATGAAACTCATTCGAAGACTTCTGTGAACATGCTTAGGCCAAGAATGGTGAGGTTGGGCAGTTCACAGTCATAACCATCAACCACATCATCTATATTCACCTACTCTAAGCCCTACATGTACACATAGGAAGTTTATGCACAGAAATGTTTTTTTTCCCAATCACCAGGATTGTAGGAATGAGCTTATTGCAGCTGTATAGGTACATAAAAAAAAGACAGGAAATGAAATGTCAACAGCAAGTGTAATACCATTCTAATATATGTCCTTCACTTATTGAGACAGTTACCAGGCTGATCTTGAAAGAAGAATGATTTGTTTATAAACCAGATACATTATTTCAGCTCTTTAAAGGAGGAAAAATGTCTTCATCATATTTTCTCCCCCCCACATCATCCAAGAATATATTTTCTACATTTCTTTGAAGACACATTCATTTATTCATTCACAACTAATTTCTGGGCACCTACTGTGTGCTAGTTACATATGAGAATATTGAGGCCAATCGACTCATCCTTGCTCTCAAGCACCTTTCAATTTTGTAGGGAAAGTCAGTCATGTAAACAAATTAGAGCAATAAAACATTATAGCTGTTATGATAGAAGTTTATGCATCATACACAGAGAGACACAAAAGGGAATGTTTATTCTGCCTAGGGAGAAAGAAAAGACTTTATGAAGGAGGTGGCATTTGATGTGATTGTTAAAATATGAGTGATTTTGCAGGCAGACAACAGGGAGTACAGCTTTCTCAGAGGGAGAGAATGGGGAACTTACAGTAGCTCAGTGCAGAGTGGGTCAGAGGAGGGGATGATCGTCGTACTGAGTAAATTATGAAGCCACACTATACAAGGACAAATCATGAAAGAGGTTTAGAGTTATGTAGAGAAATTTGGACTTTATCATGTGAATGATGAGAAAGCCTGAAGATTTGAAGACTTTAAGCCAGGGAGTGACGTGAGCAGATTCCCATTTTAGGAAGAGACTGTGGTGATTGGCCAGTAAAGCAATGAGAGTTGGAAGACCCTTGCTGTGGTCCACAGAAGTACGGATGTCCTCCGGGCAAAGGTGCTGTGAATGGGGATGCACCACATTCAGCTGAATGGTTATCAATCTCTTTTTCTGCATCTCCAGCCTCTGCTCTGGTTCTACTATATCAGCATTTGAAGATGCATATGGGCCTCAGCTTAAATACAAAACAAAGTACCCACACCATTTTATCTTCCCCTTCACTGCTCAACTTCTTCAAAGTGTTTTCTATATTCAAAGTCCTCATCTCCAAGTAAATTCTCCAGTTCATTGGAAGAAGTCCTCAGAAGTCCTCTAGCTTCTGGGAGGCAATACAATGGTAGTTCAGAGCTCAGGTTCTGAATCCAAAGGTTCAGGTATGGCTTCTGGCTCTACTACATCTGATGGTACAGCTAGGGACAACTTATTTTTATCTCTTTGTGCCTCTATTTGCTCATCCATAAAATGGGGGAAATGGTATCTCTTTAGACTACTGTAATTATAAGAAGTTCAGATACATTAAAATATTTAGAATAGTGCTTGTTACTTGGTTAAGTGCTCAATAAGTGTTTGCTAATTATGGGACTAGTCAGTCAACGGTGTAAGTTTTTGTGTATCTAGGAAGACAGAATAGAGTGGTCCATTGTCTTTAAACATTCCATAGAAGAAATGGGACAGCAATAGGGCCTTAAATAATCAGAGAAGCATTTGGAGACAAAGCAAAACAAAGGCCTATATACCAAAATCAGTCTCCAATGCTGACTGAGTACACATATATGGAATATTACCCACATGAATAGCATTGTGCTAGATCCTGTGAAAAATGGAAGAATAACTCAGACACAAGTCTGTTTATTGTATATAGCTCACCCAGAAGGGTGAACCACATCTAAAAAAATTTTTTTAATTGAAAAGGTACATGTAGAGGCACAGCCATAGTCAAATATCCAGACACAGGACATAGCACGCAGGAGTTCACATCATACTGGTCTACCTCTGACCCTGGTGCTGAATGTTGAGGAAGGACATCATCCTCCCAGACAACAGCAGCATGTCCTGGTTTCGTTGCTGGACAGCAACGTCTTTGTCAATTCAGTCATTGGACATGTTTCTTGGCCCACCTGTTCCTGTCATCAGACTTTGCCAACTTAGATGCTGGTTCTGCATTAACAAGGGATCCACCCTCCTCTAGGGCACGTGCCTCTCTCTAGCTGGTGTCACAAAGCTTGTGTTCAGGTAGATACAGTCATCATTCCTGGAATGGAAATAGGACCCCATATGGCAGCCCTTCGGAATGGTGGGAAGCAGTATTGGACAGCGGTTAAGGGCACGGCATCAGGCAATAGGCAGCTTGCATTCGAACCCTGAATGTGAGATCAAAGGGGAGATACCGCACCTTCCCGTGCCCTTATTTCTTTGTCCAGAAAATGGAGATGGTGATAGTATCTACTTCACAGGTCACCGTGGGACATCTGGCACATGGTAAACATTAACTTCTATTATTATTATGATTCTTATTATTATGACTGTTATTAGGTAAAGACAGTGAGATCTTCATGCCTAGTGCATGGATGGCTAGGCCAAACTCTTAGGTATGGAAACCTCACGAACACCACCTTGCCTAACCACTTCAACCAGTGTATCATCAAGACTACATATGAGCATTTGATGTGAACTTCCCTGAAAGGTTAGTTTAGATTTTTATCTAAACATTTTGGTTTTTTATGCTCTTAGAGGTAAAAGAAAGTAGCCTATATTAAATGCTGGTCAAAGCATTTTTTAATGATTCTTTCCTTTAAAAATCCACACTCTCCATGACATTGAGTTATTTAAAATTCACGTACAAAAGTAGTGACTTCTCTCCCATAAATAAATAAAAAAATCCCAGCATGGAAATGCATTAGCTGAAATAAGTGTTTGATCCTTTCAACCAAAGCCCATTTCCTTCTTCCATCCAGAAAGCCTTGAAGTGTGAGTGTTACACTACTTGCAGATTTCTATGTAGGCAGGGGATAAATAGTCTGCTTCTGTAATTAATAACTATTAAAGCTGTTTGACTGATCATATCTTTGGGCTCCTGAAATCTCTTCTGTGCAGGTGTGCATTAATGGAATCCATTAAATTCATATATTTCAACAGATAGTAATTTACGATCTTTTATAAGATCTGTCAGGAGCTGCAGCAGGAGATGCAGCACTGTCTCAGGGCATTACAGAATGAACTGGCCTCCCTCCCTCGGAAATGACTTGCCTTTGCATACTAAATATGAATGTCAATGCACTGGGCACTCACATTAGTGCCTTCTTCTTCATTCAGTGTCTGGGAATATGCAGAATAAGCTTTTTATCACTGGCGAAATCCTGAACAGGGCTGAACGATTTTCAGAGATGCTGAAGGAATAGTGTGTGGGAGTGCTAACCACTTTATATTTGCCATAAAAAAAAAAAGAAGGAGAAATTGAGAATATAGCAGGACACCAGGAAAGCAATGGGTTTTCCTGGAGGTGAGTCACCCTCCCAAAGCCAAGCGTATCTGCAAGTTCTCTGACTGGGGCAGCCACCGCACGCACTCTGACTAATGTTTCCAAGGGAAATCAAATCAACCCTGACTTTCTCCGGGTCCCACTCTCAGGCTCAGCCCAAAGAGGAGCTCTGCTCTCTCAGATGAGTGTCCTGTGAGCAGGGTGAGGCTTCTGAACAAAGGAGCCAGCTGTTTTGGGGGGCTGGTGAGGTGGGTACATTCCAAGTGTGGCAGAGCCGTGTTTACAATGTGCAATTCGACTTGAGGGCTCTTCATAACTAATTGAAAGCTGAAGACAAGCCCGAGAGGACCAGTAAAGATATTATGTAATTATCAAATAACATCTGAAGGGATGATTAGTGGACAGTTGGCTTAAAGGTGCAGATCGTGAATGAGGCTTGGTGGGGGTAGGCAGTGACTCTGAGCCACAAGGGGGCAGAATGATGAGAACAAATTGGCAAAGTCGGAAAGCAAGAAAGTCAGGAAGGGACCTTTTAAGTTTTCTTTTTTCTTCTTTTAAGAAAACTTAAAAGGACCTTTCAAGTTGTTTATAAATAAATTGAAAGTGTTGTCTGTTGATTTTGAAAGTGCAGAGAGGGTCCAGTTGAGATCAAAGTGCGTGTGATGGCAATGAGTGTCTACTGTTGAGGGAGTGCTTTTCCTGTTCAAAGAATTCTCTGAAACAATTAGAATGAGATTGGTGAGGGCCATTTTGAAGGAGATTACTGAGCTGTGTCCCTATTGGAAAGTTAATTCGGGTCTTCTAGAACTCCATGGTGGCACCTAGAATTTACCTTTTCTCCATGGAGATTCCCAAGGAAGCACAGACAGAAGCACCTGCTTTCAGGGCCCACCTAACACGTGGGTGACACCACCATCAAGCAGAGCCTAACTAGTGAGTGGTTTGTGTCCTTGATGGAAGGGCATACTGCTGTAAGTTTTGTTTGTTTTGTTTCTCTGTTCAAGATTACATATATATGTGAATCTCTCCGTGTATGATGAACCTTATGGTGTGGAAACTTACTATTTAATGGCTAAGTTGATGAGGGGAATTATTTACTTGTTTCAAAGTCTTTGTTTTATTAACCAACCTACCATAGGGATATCTGTATATCATCCACACTACACACATGTCCATTCCCAATCATTAACTATGAGATTATTCAAAATAAATTTCCTGCTTAAATATGAATGGGGACTATGATGTAAATCTATGTAAACTAATATTCTCATATTCTGAACTAGGTTATAGTCAACATTTATTTAATGAACCTCCTTGTTTTATTAAAATACTTCCATAGATATTACAAGCAAGATTAATAGGTATTAACTTCTTGTATTAATGATTCAGATTAAATCTTTCAAATAATAATTTGTCAAATAAATGCTTCGACCTGTTACGAGCTAAGTTCACAAAGAAGAGTAAAATGCTGTCCTTGCTTTTGAGAAACCTATTTAGGAAGAAAGTCCAAGAGCCAATAATTACAAGATGGCATGATAATCATTAATAAAGGTACACAAACCAGGGCTGGGGGGATACAAGACAGTCACAGGTTAACAAGGGTGGGGGCTGGGGCTTCAGAGTCCTGAGGACATTTTATCCAAGACTCAAAGAAGTCTTTTATTCACTCAACATGTATTCATTAAGTGTCAATTATGTTCAGATGCTAAGTGAATGGAATTGAATTTTGTGAGAAGGGAGAGGGAAGGTCAAGGCAGGAAGAATGTATCCAATCTGGAGCCTACAGATTGGCAGTGAAAGGGAGGGGATTAATATTTCCAGCACATGTATTGTCTACCAGGTGTTTGAGCCTCCCAGCAAGTTCATTTCAAGTATCTTTATCCCCACATTACAGATGAGAAACCTGAGTTTCAGAGAAGTTAATTTGCTTTCCCGAGTTCACAGATCTAGTATGAAACAGAGCTGGAATGTACAATAAATGCAGCTGATCTCTTTCCAGAGCCATGATCATCCCATTCCCATAGTAAATGCTTTCTTATTCATGGGTAGAGAATAAAATAAAGTGAGGAGAGAGTGAAGGATGGCACCAGAGTCATTGTGATTTTGGTAACTGGGTACTTTATGCTTCAGCTAGAGAAGGAAGCCTCAGAGACTGTAGAACAAAATGGAAAAAGCATCAGCTTTAGAATCAGAATCAGCTGGGTTCATATCCTGGGCCTACACTGACTGGCTGTGTTGCCACCAATTCTCTGCCTAATCAGAGGTAGAGGGGAATAATTATATCTATGCTGTCAATGGGTAGTAAACTCCAGTATTTATATGAAGTACATATCACATATAGTAGTTATTTAATATTATTTAAGCTTTTTGTCCTGCTCACCTTTACTACCTGCATGATTCCACAGTTAATTCTCTCCAGTTGTATTTAGACCACTGCCTCCTATTTTGGATAAGGTTTTGCTGACTTGAGCCTGCCTTAGAAACGTTTCACTTACTCCCCAGTTCACTAGCCTTTCAGGCTAGTACGGGCTGATCCAGTGACCTTGGCCATAGTTGAGAGCACCTACCACTTCCACAGGCGTGCTAATCAGAGGTGGTTTCTAACACTGAGCAATGCCATACAAAGACTACACTGGAGCAGAGAGACAATTACCTTAATACCAGGCCCCTGAACTAAAGGAAGAAAAAAAGAGTTTTTAAACTGTGGGGTGGCTGCATATAATCTGATTAAGTATCCACTTTTTGCATAACCCATGGGTAGACAAAAGGATGATCCTGAAGGACAGCAGCCACACAAAAGCACCTGTTACGTAATCAGAAGTGCGACTTTATGGAGAACTTCTTTAAGGTCAGGACAGAAAATAGAATAAAAATGAACTCAGTAGTACTTCTAAGAGACTGACTCAAGTTGAAAAGCTGGTAGAATCAAAATCAAAAGAGTAGGGCCATTCTCCAACTGGAGAACTTTTGGAGTGAGATATAATCTTTTAGGTGATGGTTAAACCCAGACTGGACGTGGCAGTAGCAGATGCACTTTAAGGAACAATTTTGGCAGCAGGAACAAGTTGGCCTTATTGCCTTAATGGATCATCCCTTTCTCTATCCACGGTGATATGAGAGCTGATGAGATCCTGCCCGAGGCAGTGGGACTGTCTCAACACAGATTGTCTCTCCATCCACAGGAGTAAACACTTTACTGGGAGATTTAAAGTGAAATTTAGAATTACGGTAAAGTACCTAGGAAACGGATATTTTTTTCTTCAGTGAATTCTTAAGAGGGCTTGTCAGTAAAGTTCAAGCAAGCAGGTGTGCTGAAAATTTCTTTAAAACCAAAGAGACAGTAGGAGGCATGCATATGCCAGAAATCATAGGCCCCGTGAGAGAGACAAGCCCGTTTTTCAGCAGGAGCAGCTGTTGGTGCATCTGCAGACAGGTTGTTGTCAGGAGTGTTGAGCAGAGAAATTTCAGGAGAAAGGTGCTTATGAGGAGGGAAGAGGCGCGAGGTCTCTAGTGCAGGAGACTCAGCAGGGAAACTTGAGCATTGGGCTGAGTCCTGCGCTGACATTGTTAAAATTTATAATTTCATCTAAGTTTAGGAGGCTGTCAGGAATTGGCGACCAGACTTCAGATTGGAGTTGGTTAACTCCTGAGCAATAAAAATTGCAGTTCACTCTAATGAAACTCCCTGGGAACACTATTAGTATTAAAAAGGGTGACTCTCCCCCCAGAAATGATGATAAGTCACAGTCACAAATAATTCCAAGTCTAGTTCCACACAAGGCAGAACATGACTGCACTTTTAACTCTAGATTCACTCTTATTGCTTTGGAGGTTTCTGTTTTCTGAAATTAATAGGAATTGCACACATGGGCCGAAGGGCCAAGGGTCACCAAACTGTAGAGAAGGCATGAAGGTACAAATGACAGAGGTGGGCGGGGACCAAGGTATCTTAATGAGGCATTGACTTCAATGGAATAGATAGGTTAAAATGTCTGTTTGAGTCATATCATCAAATTTTACAAAACCATTGTTGATATTAAGGCTCAAAATAATGCTTTGTGTTGTGCTATATGAAAAATTAACTATTTCTTTTAATGCCCCTATGAGCATCATACGGGGCAAAATCAGCTTACATCATTTATGTGGCTCATAGTTGTAACACATTGCTATCTAACAGGTGTATGCTCAGTCCTTACTTTTTCAATTAAATGGTAATTTTCATTTTTTATTTTTTTTAAGATTTTATTTATTTTTAGAGACGGGGAAGAGAGGGAGAAAGAGAGGTAGAAAAACACCAATGTGTGGTTGTCCCTCATGTGCCCCCAACTGGAGACCTGGCCTGCAACCCAGGCATGTGCCCTGATCAGGAATTGAACTGGTGACCCTTTGCTGCACAGTCCATAGCTCAATCCACTGAGCCACACCAGCCAGGGCTAAATGGTAATTTTTAAAATAAATCTTATGGGACTCTATTTAATAATAACCATTTTGTTCCCCACAAGCCACAATGTGAATCATTTATTAAAATTCAAAAGCGCTTGTGAGTTTAGCAAATATTTGTTGAGCCTGCTCACTATGTAGCAGGTGCTTATTTTTCTGATACAGAGATAACAGCACATGGTTCATACTTCCAAGGAGTTCACATTAGAATCAATGAAAGAGATTTAAAAAATGTGCAATCAAATTAAGGAGTAAGTGCTGTAGTATCTGTGTTCATCAACATGGACAAGGAGCCTAAACTCAGTCTGGGGATTGGGATTAAGAAACACCACTAGGAAGGAGAAGGTGTTGGATGCCCCTGCTGGCTTTGGGAGATGAGGGAAGACCAGCCAAATGGACAGTGTAGGGCAGGACGTTCTTAACGGGAACAGTATGGACACAAGCACAGGAGAAAGAAAGAACACAAACAATTAGAGAACTGAACGGAGAACCAAAAGGAGAGGTATGTGGAAACTTACGGACTGAGAGAATAAGCAAGTTGGGGCCAGAATCTGAAGTAGGCCATGTTAAGGTGTGTGAAAGGCGTTAGAAGAATTTGAATAGCAGTGATGTGAACAGATTTGCAGACTAGAAAAGAATTTTGGTGGTGTTGTGGAGGATGGATTAGAATAAAATATAGCTAGAGGCACATAGGGCATTTAGAGGATTATTACAATGGGCCAGATGAGCAATAACCAAAACTTGAGCTAAGAAAGCATCAGGGTAGATAGTAGGGTGTGATCTGAGATATTTCAAAAATAATGTTAATAAGACTGGGAGAGTGATAGGATGAAGGCGTGTGGGGAGAGGGAGGAAAATTCCAGGAAAGATTCTTTTAAGCACATTGAAAATATCAACCTGTTTAATATCATTAGAAGTCCAATTAATTAGCTACAAATGTGATGTCCATATTACAGATGAGAAAATGGGGACCAACCCAGGCAGATGAATTCATTTAACTATACTCATCAGAGAACATTGTTGCAGAGCAGAGTCTTCCAATGTGTCAAACAAATAAAAGAATCAGAGTGAAAACCAGTGTGTGTGTTCTTTCAAGTCCTGGGCACAGTAATTGGAAACAAATTAAATAAAGGTGAGGGTCACATTCCATACAAACCTTGTTGAACTAACCAGTGGATGAAAGAAATAATACAGTAGAAAAAAACACGGGCCCTAATGCAGATGGCAAGTCCATCCTACCTTATCTATCTTCCTTTAATACTATACATATCACTGCCACGTGTTTATTACAGGGATGGCTTGGAATGTTCGTGTAAGTATTCTCAAAAATAAGGTTAAATGGAATGAGAAGAAGCAATATTTAAACACAGTGGTTGGATTTTTTTTTTAATTGAAGAATTTTCAAGTTGAAATTCCAAAGTTAAAAACTTTAAGTTTTGGGGGGGAATAAGGTACCCATTTGCTCATTTGTGATAGGGTATAACATTAGTACCTAAGTAATAGGAATCTAATGATATTAATTAGATTGAAATTTCAAGGTGCTTGGAAGATTGTTTTCTGGACCTATCCTCCCTCTCCCCATACATCTGCCCTCTTACTCTCCAGGTCTTGTAAAGAACCCACCCCTAGACAGGTAACAGAAAAGTGACTAATATCAACATTTGGGAAAGCTAGGGGTGAAAAAGATATATTACAAACATCTCAGAGACAGAGACTGAGCGCAGACTTGTCATCACCCTGGGGGCTGTCACTACAGAATGTGGGTCATAATGTCAGACTGATGGGTGAAAAATTTATCAGGGTAGAATCTTATACTCACCATATGAGTGAGTCAGCAATACAGCTACATTTTCTCTTATATAAATGCTGAGTTAACTACCCACAGGTATTTCAAGGAAACCTCAAGTCAAGGATGAAATTTATCAATGGTTGAAGTGGGATTCAAGAAAAAATATGGCAAATATTGAAATAGATATTATATATTGGTAACTTATTTAACTATTAAATTTAAAAAGTAAATAATAATTATTTTGTGTCATTTAAAAGGTAGAACTAAAATTTTAAACAATATATGACAAGTGTTTAGTAGTCTGTTTTTGGTCTGTAATTAAAATATAATATTTTACTCTTCATATTCTGAAAGAGAAACCAATGAATAATATATATATTAATAAAAGATTGTGACATGTGGATATAACTATAATATTACATATACATTCATATGAATATATATGATTAAGCATTCAAAAGAACAGAAATATAATGCAGCATTTCTGAATCAGAACAAAGAAAAACAAAGGAAATTAAAAAACATAATAATTAAATTTAAAAATTACCAAAGAAAAATAATATAAACACAAAACACTAAGCATGGTAGAAATCAGATCAAATATATCAACAAACATAATAATTATTAACAGATTAAACTTTCTTATTAATATTGGAAATATAATATAGATTTTTAAAGCCATTAGGTTGCTTGCAAAAGATGCATTAAAGTAAAATGACAAGAAAGATTAAAAAATTAAAGACAGAGAGAAAGGGAGAGAGAGGTAATATAGATGACAAAATTAACTAATGGAATGCTTTAAAATAATAGTGTAATATCAAAGCCATACAACACAAATCAGAGAGCAAAGAGGGGGGAGCAGAGCATGGAGGTGGAAAAGGTTGTAGGGGGGTAAATGGTAATGGTAAAAAAACAATGAAAAATAATGCAAAAAATTAAAAAATAAAAATTTTTAAGAAGCAAAGGGTATCTAATGGAAAGAGATAAGTAATACAGTGATAAAAAGAGCAATCCAAATACGTGTAGCAGTCATATGCATGTATCTTCCTAAAGTAATTATGTCAAGATACAAAGAACAATTTAATATAATTAGAAAAATCAAAAGTTGTCACACTGAAGATTTTAATAAAAACCTATCAGACACTGGAAGATCAAACAGACCCCAAAAAGGTCAAAAGGTCAAATGATTGGAATAAATATATTAAGAAATTTGAATATATCTGTATAAGTCTATGTTTATTCCTATTTATTTTATAACTATTTATAAAACTCTATGCTTAAAAACAGGTTATTTTCAAATACACCTACAGAATTTAGTGGATTAAGTGCAGGCCTGGAAACAAAGGGTCACTGGTTCAATTCCCAGGCAGGGCACATGCCTGGGTTGCCCTGGCCAGGTCCCCAGTGGGGGGGCACATGAGAGGCAAGCACACATTGATGTTTCTCTCCCTCTCTTTCTCCCTCCCTTCCCCTCTCTCTAAAAATAAATAAAATAATTTTTAAAAATCTGGCTATGTTCCAGAAAACAAAAATGTTTCCATATATTTTAAAGAACCAATGTCTTATCAGTCATATTTTATGACAGCATCTCCATAAATTTAGATGTTAACAATATAAAATTAAATAGTAAAGAGAGTTTGGATTTTTTAAAGTATGTACATCTATTAACATATAAGTCCTGAATGAAAGGAAAAATAGAAAAAATAGTATTTATAAGTGATTAGTATTTAAATCATTAAACATCAAACTTTCTGAGTTAATATGGTACTTAAATTAAAATTTAGCATCCTCCCACACCACATCAAAATTGCAGCTAATCCACAGAAAACCATCATTCAGAGCACCTGACATCTAGCAGAACAGAAGCCCTACAACTAAGGTTTTAAAAAGCCCCATCAGACTGGTGGGAGGGGCAGCGAGATGGAAAGGCTGGCCCTGCACCTGTGTGTGGCAGATAACAATTAAGAGAAATACCTGGGCTGCAGAGGTCCCCCCTGAGGAGCAAGGGGACCCAGCCTCACACCAGGCCCCCCAGTCCAGGGGCCCAGTGCCAGGAAGAAAGTCCCCATAACTTCTGGTGGAGAGTGTGGCTGAGGGAGACAGAGGGCTTCTGGAGCCCCAACCAGTTCCTCTTAAAGGGCCCACACAGGGACTTACTCAGACTTACTCACTTTGAATTGCAGTGCTGGGGCAGCAGCTTATAAGGCACCAGAAACATACACTAATGGAACAGAAAATAAAACCAACATAAAAATATGATAATTAATAAAATTAGAAGATGTTTTCTGAGGGATTAATGAAAAAAGATTAAAAATTTCTGGTAAGACTACACAAGAAATACTGTTTAGCTTAACTAAATACTATTATGCATGAAAGGTGAATATAACTACAAAAATAATATTAATTTTAAAACATCATAGTTAGGATATGTAATAAAAGTATAATAATAAAAATATGAAGATGCTCATCAGACTGAAAAATATTTATTACCCTGATGGAGGGAAAGAGCAAAATGGGTTAAGGGGTGGTAAAGGTCATTTCAATGGAATTTGCAACAATCTCACTTTTAATAAAACTGGATAATAGAACACACTTTTTCATGTTTTAAAATTTTCATGATATGTAATAAAAAAGAAATCATAAATCTGTGGAGTATAAAAGATTGACCCCACTTCTCAAGTCAGAAACAGCAACACAAAAAGCAAAGACTCTCATGATTCACAGGAATTTGCTGGCATATTCCAAGAAATCTTTTTCCTCTTTGTCTATGTTATTAGCCTAAGCCATCATTATTGATGATTATTGATTATATTTATTGCTTACATGTAATAATCCTTCTCTGCTTTGTGGCCACTATTTTTGCTATTTTACATTGCATCACCAAATCACAACGTTTAAAGAGTTCTTACTGTTTATTAGGTGCAGCCATCTCACCAAACTGAAGGGTCCACCTGTACCATTCTGAACACTTCTCATTCTGGTGTTAATCAGCTGAGATCAGAAGAAATATCTAAGAAACTCCCTGAGGGAGCTGCATGTTGGAAATGACTCTTAATTTAGTCTCTTGTTTAAGAAGTTTGTCTTCATTAGACTAAAAGCAGAAGTAGTTAAAATTAAACTCTTTTAGGTCTCTGCCTGACTTTTCAAGCAAAAAAGATCAGCTCTCAAGCTTGTGCAACCAGAAGTGTGGTGAGCCATACAGAAGATTCTGGAACTGAGATAAGGCACTTGATACCGGAAACTAGAGAAATACAAAGAGGCCCTTGTCTAGGTAAGGGAGAAGGCTGAAAAGTCAGATTGCTGTTTCTTTAAGAGGGGAAAGTAGGGGGAGATTCCCTTCATTGCAGCCAAGTGTTAACTGGCTGAACTTGGAGCTACTGGATACAGAGTTATGAGAAAAATGAACCATCAAAGAGTCATCAGACGGATGCCTACTCATTTCATTTCCCCGTGTTTCTCTTCCACAATATATGTTTTCCTTCTGGGGAGCATGCTCACAGCCCTGACAAAACCCTCCTCTAAAACCATCTACCAATTTGAAGTAGTTTCCCCTTTACAGTTTCAATCTACCCATTTCCATATCCTTAGAGGGAAAGTACAATGGAAATGCAAAGTAGTAATCACATATACATCCTCAACTCTTTCACAAGGGTGTTGTAAAGACTAATGAGTTATTGTTTGTGCAGACCTTGGTGGCCTTCTGATGAAAGGTAGAATATACATGGAGATTTGAAGGTTTTCTTTTGTCATCCTTGTTGTTGGTATAATTGCAATAGTTGTATATCTAAGGGGTACATCGTCAGGCACCCATTTTCTTTCTCTTTCCTTGTTTATGCTCGACAAGTAAATCTGCCGCACACCACGGGTCTTGGTTGTGTTAATCCCTTTTTACCATGCTGTCAGCACTAGAGACCAAACTTTTGATTATTTAGTTAACTGAAAAAACAAACTCAACATTTGGAAACATTTTCTGACCTTCACAACACTCCTCTTTCCCCTTTCCTACCTGTAAAGGGTGTCTCCAAAAGTGTGCTAGGCTTCTTTCCTATTTTGGCAGGTTTCCTAATTGGCTACATTTGCTTAGGGAGCTTTGGGAAGCCATGGTAAACGGCAGAGGAAGGTTTTTCTCTGCCCCCTCCTCCCCTAAAAATGAAAGCTGGCCATCTTTACAGGTCTTTAATAAGGCATACATACATGAGCTCAAAAGCATTACTCAAGGATCGCAGTGCATAGGTCTTTGTGTAATTGCAAGCTGATTTCTCTAGGCCTTTTTTTTTTTTTACCCTGGGTTCTGAGGGGCTGCTTTGTATTTGTCAAGTATGTATACCTTTCGCCTGCTGCCCGCCTCTCTCTCGTTATGTATGGGCTGTCTCTCTCTAAAATTCCTTATGCTGATTTCCAGACACATTTATTTATGTTCACTCACTAATTGAAAATCTCATATTCAAAGTTATTATTCTGATTGATGTCTGTCATTTTGATCAAGCAGTAGCTCACAGATGCTTTGTTAAAACCATTTTACAAGTGAGTTTATCATCATGCCTTTCTCTCCTGACCTTCTGTATGGCTGGTAGCAAGGAAACTCAGTGGAGGCTCAGAAACAGGAGATGTTTGGCAAGCCTCCCAAATTCAAGTTTCATCGTGTCTTTACTAATAAACACAATTCTATTTCGGATATTGATGACAGCAGTGCAGAAGAGATATAGCAGTTAATCTCAGTGCAGGGGTACAAAAACAAGTGGAATGCAAACTCCCTTAACCAACCGGAGCTACCTCTCTCTGTCCCAAGGCAAGCCAACCTCTCACTCTCCTACCTAGATAATCTTGTGGGGTGGGGGTGAGAGGCAGGCATTGTTTTGCACTCTTATTTGAAGTACCCTGACACAGTCCATGTACCCGTAACCAGCAGACACTACCTCATATACCGATCCTACACTGCTTGAGGGTGCCCCATTTGGGTTTCACGTCATTGATATTTGCATCCAGGATCCGCTACCACCTTAAACAGTTCTGAGACAGGAACAAGCCATTTTATTTCCCTGATCCTTAATGTCCCTCTCCGCAAATGTTATCGCGCCTACACTATTTATATCTAAGGCTAAAGAGTTAATCACTTAGAATTTTATTAAAATATACAAAAATATGAGTTATTTTTATTACCATTTAGGTTGTTTTAAGGTATTACTGTTATTATGTGGACAAATCTCTAACATGCATTTTGGATTATGTTTAAAAATAAAAACATTGAAAAATGTTTATCAGATTGTTTTCTGTGACACATCAGATTCAGAGCAGTTTGAAATTCTGAGTTACTTTAGATGGAAGGGCTCTGAAGGGTGGAAAGGGCCTGGGGGAGAGAAGAGGGGACAGAGACAGCAACTTCTCAAGCATTTTGCCTATTTGCTGAGTCCTATCAACTCATGTGTTTTGTTAGTAAAAAGTTTCACAAAGTATGTAAGTTGCTCTATAACCAAATATATTACATTTAAATAAACCTGGTTAATGCTGCAAATGATACTTCTGCTTTGAGATTAACATTCATTCACATCGTTAAATTCATTCTATCAAGAGCCTTATTTTAATTCAAATTTCTCAAATATATTTGAATCGCAACTTTTTATTTATCATGAAGATTCAGGCCCAAGAAACTATTCCTTTCTGAAACAGTTCTTAAAACCCTGTATTAGGCCAAAGTCTTCCTATGATTAGGTATTTTTATCTATTTAATTATGAACTATTAATATTGGAAGAGCTTCGAGCTTATACAATCCAGCCCTGCATCTAATGCATAACTTTTTTCTACAAGAGGAATTCCTTCTACGCATGAGAACTCAGCTTAAACATCTTTGCTTAAATATCTACAAGTATACAGCATCATAAGGCCAGAAAGAAGAAATGTTGAACTTTTGGAAAGTGATTCAGATTGAGTGAAAGTTTTGATTTCTGACCATATTTTAGGACAATTACTATAATTACCCTTGGAACCCTTCTCTCCATTCTTTTACTAATTTATTTGAGTGTGGCAGGAATTGTTTTACTAGACACTGGGGATATTTTAATGAACAAGGCTGAGAAAGTCTCAGTCCTCCCTGAGCTTACATTCTATGTATAAAAACAAACCAGCAGTAAGCAACAACATTGATAAATGATATAACATCAGGAGGTAATAAATGGTATGAAAAAAATAAAGCAATTTTAGAGATAGAGAGGAAGAGCTGACACAAGGAATCTATATTAAATGGTATGGTTAGTTAATCCTTCTGTGAACAGAAGATACATGAATAGACACCTATAGAAAGTGAGACTGAGGAAGTGTATTGCAGCAGAAATGAAGAGCAAGGTCCTGAGGGCATGGATAATATGGGGGAGTTAGAGCAGCAGAAAGGTCCTTAGTCAAAAAGGAAAGAGAGAGAGATGAGGTTGGACAGCTGTTGGAGGCTGGATTGCAGGAGTGTAGATTTCAGGGTACACCATGCAGACTGTGTTCAAGGTGGGGTGGAAGGTACTGCAGACTTGAAGCAGATGGCTAGTATTATTAGCCTAAAATTTTCAAAGACATCTCCTTGTGTCAGGCCTTAAAGGTCTGCATTTGAAGTCAATTATGTTAATTTTTTTTTGGTCTAAAAAGTCTTTTTGAGTTCTATTGCCCCATTTCCACCTACCCAGTAAGACATACCCTCTCTTCTGACATCATCCTGTGGTAGGCAGCTAGATAGGCGTGAGCAGAGCAGGAATGATAGACCAGGTGCAGAGGGTCACCAGTGGGGAGTGCCCCAGGTGACAGGTGCCTAGCAACGGGTAAAACTAGAAGCCCTTACACAACCACTGCCTGAAGCATTAACCCCTAGAAATGATATCTAGGCCTCAGCTGTGTTTCATCTCCAGGCCCAGAAAAGGCAGCAAGAATTAGACAAAGTAACACCAAGGCTGACATCAGGACCAGTTGCAATGACTAATGACCCCTTACCCTTGCACCAAACAATCAGCAGAGACTAGGACCCTGAGGAGGTGCACCAGGAAAGCTGATAGACATTTTATGGAGATCCTTTACTGACACCTCAAATGAAAGCCTTGAGGATGGAGGACTCAGAGCAGGTCTCTATGGAACACTCAACGCCTCTCCGCACCACCTCCTTTCCCAGGGGTTCTCTCTGTCTCTGTCTTTGTCTCTCTCTTTCACCTCTCCATCCCCCAACACCCAGCATGTCCCAACCTGTTCTCCTTCTTTCATGTCTCAGTCTTGTAAGTTCAAAGTGCTCTTGCTGTAACTTGTTGGCTGAGCCCACTTCTTGATGGCTCACTTCTTCTCCCACTGTGACTTTCCAAATAAACTTTCTCTTATAATTTCAGTCTTGGCTCTGAATTCTTCTCTTAGCCAGAACTCAAGAACTGAGTTTGCTGAACTGAGGTTAACACCTGGTGCCATTTTGTTTTTGTGTTTTGCTTTAGTTTTTCTTCTCTTTATTTCTTCTTCTTCTTCTTCTTCTTCTTCTTCTTCTTCTTCTTCTTCTTCTTCTTCTTCTTCTTCTTCTTCTTCTTCTTCTTCTTCCTCTTCTTCTTCTTCCTTCTTTCAGCACTGATTCATAACTTCACCTGTGTTACCAAAGCACTTCCCTACCTTGTTTGTAATTTGTTGTATTGATAATCTTTATTCTTCTACTGCTCTTTTTCAGAGTCTCTGGTCACAGAAAGCACATATATGCATCACTTTATTCCCAGACCAAACTGCCTAACCCAAATCGGTGATTAAGCAATGTTCACCAATGAAAGGAATTTGAGTAATTTAGCACTACGCATGATTTTCAAATTACTAGAGTTCTTTAGTGTCATAAACATTTCTTCTACTTTGGGGGATCAAATAATATACAGTATTTTCCAAGTAGCTAAAAGAACTTGTGTTCTGAAAATAGTAGGGGAGCATGGCCAATCTGACTAAATGAGAAGACAAAAAAATAATAGAGTTTTTAAACATAACCACAGGTTTTGGGAGGGTTAAGAGAGGAGATGTATTTGAAATATTTCATAAATTTAATATAGCTTTGGAAAACTCCTTTCAAATATAGTCATATAGTCATACTGAACTTGCTTCATGGAGAATAGTTCTAGAATCAGATAATTATTTGGCCCATGTAAATAGGAATGTGACAAGTGATGTCAAATGTGATACTGGAGGTTGAAAATAGTATTTCATATTTTGAGAAATCAAAATGAGAATTATTAAAAATTAGCTAAAAAATCCTCTCCAAACCTTGATTCAAAATCATAAATATTTCTCATTCAATAACTTAGCTTTATAAAATATTGAGATTTATGTTGTTCAAACACTAAAAGTTTTGGACAAGAAAGGAATCATGTAAAAATATTATTATAAAATAAAACATCTATTGATAATATTCATGGTTATATTTAACTAGATTCCAAATTCACTGGCTGATAAAATCCAACTCCACCCCCCCCCCCCTTTTTTAATTCCTCAGGGTAGAAATCAGCTGAGCTTTTAAGCCAGTCAAGGGAAAGTATATTATTTCCATTCTCTTTTTAAACACTCTATAAAGAACTCTCTTGTTCATAATAGCTTTGTTTACTGCGTAGTACAGCATGTTCTAATTATCACCCTTGCCTCACTAACCACACAGCTTATATTCCCACACTCATCAGTTATTTTTATGCCTCCTGCAGAAATGAAGAGAACATTAATAAGAATAATACTTGGGGAATAACATTTTTGATAAAATTAGAAAAAAATGTGCCAGCAAATACAGGAAATCAGAGCATTTCAGTTAAATTAAAATGACCCATTACCAACAGCATACTTTCTTTTCTGTTAGTCGTGATTGGTTATCGGTACTTAATCTGATTCTTTACTTCTTTCTCTAATAATTTATTAGGTTATTATTTGATTTTGCTGCTTATTTTTTCCTGTCACTGAGTTTGCTTCACTCCTTTTCCATTTTTAACTTGAAAATTCCTTCCCTCTATCTTGCTCTTTCTATACTTTGAAATTTTCTCTTACCCAATTTCTTTTGCTATAGATTCTCCTCATTTTCTCCTTGGCTCTTTTTATCTTCCTCCTTTTCCCCTCTCCTTCTATATTCTACTTATAACTTTTCTAATATATGCACAGAAATATCTTTTTATACCCCTGACTGGTAAGAATGTATATACATATATATTGATATGGGAATTAATGCATTTTCAGCACAAGAAATGGGACCAGAGGGAATGTCAAGTGGAACATTAAAACATTTTTAAATCACCACATAAGCTGAGTAAGGCTTAAATAATATTTGCATGGAAAAGAGTCTAAATAAAAGAGTTAGAACAACTAAGTAATAGAAAAATAAAATGGCTATAAAAATGATTATTTTAAAAAGTAATATATTAACACAGAATAGCAAGAATATTTCCAGTCTGTAAATGGTGGAGTCAATATGCTTTTTACACAGAAGTTTTTCTAATATTTAAACATATATTTGGGCATTGCCATGGTTGACATCAGGACCAGCAGTGATGACTAATGACCCCCTTGCCCTGGAGATCGTGACCCAGAAAGGACACACCAGGAAAGCTGATGAATATTCTATTGTGATCCCCCCTTGGGACCTCCCCTAAAATCCCTGCCCTTAAAAGCCATTAAGACTCTTAGGAGGAGCAAGCCAGAGCCTTTCCCCTCTCCTTCCCCACGGGCCTGTGTGTCCTTGCTTCCTTTCTCCTAAGTTCCAAAGTCCCTTCTTTTCCCTCCGTAACTTGTTTCCTGATCACGTGGGGGCAGCCCTGCTTGCTCACTTCTTCCATGGCTCACTTCTTCTATCTCTGCGACTGCTAAATGCACTTTTGCTTATATGTGAAAAAATAACATAGAATAAATAAATAAATATATATGTGCAAATATTTCTTATGAGCTGAGGAGGCAACATGTCTCACTTCATCAAGAACCACGTTTGCTATGTTGATTTCACCATTCAAATAGTGGTGACTGTTTGTAGGAATCTTTTCTAGGATAGAAACCTTAAATAAATTGAAAAGAAAAAACACACACAAGAGAGGAAGATTGCTAATTAAAAGGGAAAGAAATGGCAAGGCGATTACAGCAGTCTGTGGATACAAACATTTTCAGCTATGACTCGGAAACATGTTTGGAAGGATTACGTCACCTCTTCCCTCAATAGCTGAATATAATCAACCCTGTGAATTTTGATTGAAGTTTGAAAAAATAGCAACTATGACTTCTTTCACATGCTTATAAGCAGCTCCTGGAAATGTTCCACGTTAGAAAAAAGGGTTACCAGGAGAACCTTGTGTCGTGCAGAAATATTTCAGTTTAACGTATGCGGAGTATTTGCATTTCGAGATGCCTCCCCCAGAAGCCACTTATCCCAGCCCCTAAAGGAGGAACCACTTTGCTGGGGTGGAAATTGTAGCCGAGTGATGCCTCTGTCCCCTACACCCACCATCAGGACTAGCACCACTTTGTCCTTCTTCCCAAGGCTCCCAGTATCTCTAGCCTGTTCTCTTCATCCTAACTGAGCATCCCTAGAACAAGGTTATTGTGATACAAACAGCAACAACAACAGTAACAAAATGAGCATCCTCTTCCTTCCCCCTAGGATGTCCCTGGCCTAACGCAGCCATCATCTTCCTTTGCTTCCCCACAGTGCATGTCTCAGAGACCTACTGTGGAGCTGAAGGACACACAGTGTAGCCTCCCACCTCAATACAAACAGTGAGCAGTTAACAGATTTGGAGCTCAAAGCTAACACAGTTTTGAGCTTTGTTTTGCTTTGTGTTCTCTTAGGGCAAAAGCATTGGGGTGCTTTGGCCACAATGACCTGAGGAAACAGGAGGGTCTGAGATCCTCAGAAAGCCCACTCACTAGGCCACAGTCCTGACTTGGCTGCCAGGCAGTGAAAACTACACCCATGGTACCTAAGGCAGACTTTGTTTCCAAAACACTCTTCACACAGCAAAATCATGCATCCGCTGATATTCAGGAAACTGGAGGAAACTGTCACCATCTCACTATACCCATGCCTGGCCTGGTGTGTGTGTCGGCAGAGACTCTTCCAGTGCCAGAGAGGGACCAGCTCAGTCCCTACTGCTGAGGGTTAGTTTGAGAAACTGGGGTGGGCTAGAGGAGTGAGAATAGAACTAAAACCAATCCTATAGCTGAGGGCAAAATAGGGTGAGTGGTTAACACAATAACTGAGGTTGTTTACAATGGCTCAGGGTTCCCATGGAACCAGACCTAAGTCTGGGGTCACAGAGGAGAACTGGGGTACGTTTGCTTTGGGGAGAGAGACACTACAGTGATGGGAGGTGTAAAGGAACAGGGAAATGGGCTTAGAAGTTTTATCTGGAGCCTTCGCTTTTGTGTCAGGGCCTAGGAGAATAATTCCAAGTTAAACTGGATTTAAGTCAGCGTAGGAGCATGGGAAGCCATTGGCCATCACTTAGAATTCTTTCAAATATTACTTGCAACTGAATCTGTGGTTAAGAGTGACAGCGGATGACAAAGACAAGGAGAAAAATGTAGAAACCGTCCGAGGTCCACCCTTACAACATGTGGTGTGAAAAGGACAAATTACCTACCATAGCCAAAACTTCCCCTTCTCTTCCCAGCTCGAAGCAGTAGTTCTCACAGGTCCCATGCTATTGCCCTGCCGTTTCCCAAATTAAGACAGTTGAGAAGAAGGTTGTTGTTGCCATGGTTTCACAAAAACTAGTGTATTCACTCAGTCACATTCCTTTGAAAACATCCTCAATTGTGACTCATCAGACTTGTTTGCAGAGGAATCTATAGCACCTGAAAGACATTTGAGAAGAAAACCTTAGTGTGCGCAGGCTGGCGATGAAGCGCTGCTTTGCTCCGCTTTCTATGGGCAAAAAAAAAAGCCATTTCCTCGTTGTATACACAGAAATGGAAGGTTTACATTGTTACAAAATTCAAGCATTTGTCCAGCATGCCTCAGCACATGCCCTTTTGCCCAGTAAATAATATGTTCAGGGAAATACATGCTATCTAAACCAAGCCTGCTTGTTCCTGCCTACCCTCCATGGATATGACCATCAAGAACATCATTGCCTTCTTTCCCCTGCCTTCTGCCCAATCAAAATCTTTTTTTTTTTTTTTTTTGGACCTATGAGGAAGTATCTTCCACTTTTGCTAACCCCAGGACAAGAAATTCTCATGCTTAAATGTCAAAAGATAATTCATTCTGGTGCCTTCAATTAAAAAGTTTATACGGAAATATTTTGGGGGTTTATTTTCAGAAGGAAATAAATGCACCCGCTGTAATTTCATACACTTTATACAAGCACACAGAGTAACCTTCAGTTCACTCCTTCCATATGCAAAAACAGTCATTTGTAAAAAATATGATTTTTCCTCTGTTAGCTTTCACTTGCTTTAGGTTTTCCCCCTTTTTCTCTTTGGGTCTTGCTGTTGGCTCTTACTATCAGCAATGATTAAACAGAAGCAAGCATTGTGATTCATCACTGATAGGCTCATCACCGATGTAAACATTCTTTATTTCCAAGGTCAGATCAGGTAGGCAGTCAGCACAACGTCATACCAACCTATGCAGCTGAGTTTATGTAAAATCATGTATCGTCATGTCATTACCGAAACACATGTACATGCACATATCTAAACCATAGTTTTATTGAATATGGAGGCTTGGGAAGGGATTATTATAGAGTTAGGCACACAAATGTTTGTATTCTAGCTTCTTTGAACTTCAAGCAAAGAGAATGAGAAATTCATAGAGTAATTCATCCTGCTTGGCTTGCCATTTTTCTGGAGCTCATGTGGAAATATCCCAGAGAGAACACCACCATATTACTTGCTACCTCCAAATATGCATATGAGATACATAGAAGAATATTTTCTCTTAAAGAAAAAGAGAGCTGATCTTGGGACTATACACTGGAAAACTCAAACTTCTCTTTGGATTTGAGTAAGGGACCCAAACCGGGTTAAAATCTTTATACCTAACTTCCTTCACCCTTCTGGGTCTCAAGCTTCCAACTTGAGAGATGTAGAATTTCTGTGATCTTTTCTACACATTCTTTTGAAATTCTCTCCTCCCTTAATTTCTGCGACTCACTGAATACTCTTGATTCACTCCCTTTCTTCTCTGCCTACCATATGTTGTATATATACCCTGTGTACTAGATGCCTTTTGCTGCTATAAAATTTAGCACAAACATAATGGTTTAAAATAGCATTCTCTCTTCTGGAGTCCAGAATTCCAAAGTCAGTTTTTGCTCATCCGAGGTATCAGCAAGGCTGATTCTTTCTGGAGGTTCTGGAAAGAAATGCATTCTTTTATGTTTCAGGGGCTGCCAGATTTCCCTGTCTTGTGGCTACATCACTCCGGTCTTCGCTCTCGTTGTCACGTAACCTTCCGTTCTTCAGTAATTAAATCCCCTTCTGCTGCCCTCTGATAAGGACACCTGTGATTACAGTTAGCCCATCAGAATAGCCTCTCTTTCACAAGAGCTGCAAAGGCCCATTGCCATAGAAGGTAACATTGATGGGTTCCAAGGATTAGGACGTGGATATCTTTGGGAGCCATCATTCAGCCTGCCGTGCCTTGTGTTCTCTGCTCTTCTGTTTTTATCTTCTTGTGGTATCTTCTCTAATGGCCTCTTTATCCAGGTGACTTCTAATCTAAATCTCCAGTGAACATCTTTTATTTAATATCCAAACATGACTTTCCAAGTAGCTGTGTACACTTCATTTTCTTTTTAGTCATTTCACAAACAAACAAACAAACAAACAAAAACCCCTCAAATTTAACTCAAGGACTCCTTTCTCTCTTCTCCAAAGAGATAAATACACATCCATTATGGTCATTTAAACCTGGAATAATATTGACTTAGACCCTTTCCATCTTCTCCCCAATAAGTCACTTGGGTATAGTCTAGACTACTCTTCTTTGGTGTTGTTTTGTGCTTTCCCTCTTGTCTTCCCAATGTCTGCTGAAGTTGAAATCCATATTGTGCTATGCCTTATCTCTTCATGAACTTCCCCACCCCCAGTCTGTCCCCATTCAATTTTACCATGTATTTTGTTTCCAGTAAAGTCATCTTTCCACACTCCTTTGATTAGTGTCATTCTCTTCTTCAAAACAGTCAATAGGCTTTGCAGTGCCCCGAGTCCAAATCGTTAATTGTGCAACAAGCTGAAGTAGCACCAACTTTTTCCAGGTACACATTGTTTTCTCCCATGTGATAATCTTCATGTATAGAATCAAGCCTCCTTGTCTCCCCTTTTGTGGACTTACTGATGCAATTTTTATACCTTGAAATGCTCTCTCATATCCTCTCCCTTCAGAGTCCCCCTCAAGTGCCTCCTCGTCCATGATGCCACCTCTGATCCCTCAAGTCCCCTTCCTCTTAAAGTCAAGATTATTTCATGACAGACTCTGATGTCCATTTAATTAAGTGTTTAACAAGAAAATACTTGTTAAATAGATTAACCAAACTTTCGCGAAGAGGAAGGAAACAAATACTTTGTCACAAAACATTTGCTATTTCAAAGGTTTGCAGTGTGTATCTTTCCGAAAAAGCCAGCTGTAGTGCTCTCAGAAGAATATTTAAAACATTCTTTCTCATGATTTTTGAAAACTATATTTTAATTTTCTTGGGCATCAGTTTCTCAACTTACCTTGGTCCTGTATTTCAGAAGCAGAATAGAAACTTCACAAAAAAAATTAAAGTTCTGCCTTTCTTTTCTTTTGCACATCATTTGAGTTTGATGGATACCAAGAGACATATATCAGATCCTGAACAGGATCCCATTGAGAGTTCCCACGGCACTTCAGTCACTTAGCCATGATCTATGCTCTCAACAGTTGAAGATAATGACTTCAGGAACAATCTTTCACGGGTTTCATATTAAATGAGACGAAAGTGCAGGCACGGCATTAAAGCTCCTTGTTATTTGCAGAGTACTTAGAGTAACCTTAAATATGGAGATGATCAAATTTCATGACCTTTAGTTTTAATTCTTCCATCGTATCTTCTCGAGCAATTCCTATTTTAATAAAGATGTGTGTGCATGTATGTGCGTTTCTGCCTAAATTAACTCAGACACTTAATTAAACATTAACACCTTAGAGTTAAAGACAGAAGCCAGGAAATGACAATATAAATATGCTTATTTTTATTGTAAGCTTAGCTATTTTACCTTCATGACTGTGTACTTTTAAGAGACTATTATTTTTAAAGTCTGCTGGGGCACAGTACAATATTCGGAGGCTCCGTCTTTGATTTTCTTTCTGCTGTCCTGCATGTTTTAATTTATAATACATGCAGAATTCACTTAGTTCTATTTTTGACAAATTGTGTTTTCTTAATGTGAATCACTAATATAAAACCCTCTCATGACAACAATGGGATAGCTTTCTCTAGAGTATTATAGAAGAGTCCCCAAAAGATGGTTAAGAGAATTTGAAACAAATGGAGCCGAGAATAGTGACCTGAAAGAACCATACATCCCTTTTAAACTCCATAAACACATAGCAAATAAGCACTTATTACCTCTGAAATGCTAGTGTGCATAGTGTATACTAGTGTGCATGGTGTATCATGAAGCATCAACAAGAGAAAGTATCATGTCGTGCACCTACGAAAATAATGTTTCTCAAGGTCCATTTCTACTGAAAACTGGGAAACGCAAACTTCTCCAGGAAGATACCACAATAAGTAACACCTTGTGCTTGAAGACCTTTCAGACTCTGTCTACTTATCTCATGGCAATCACATGCTGCCTATTCTAAGCAGGCCGTACAACAGCACTCCAGTTTGTAGACAGTGTCTGGATTAAAAAGAAAGGCAGAGAGAACAGTAAACCTGAGTGGACCTAAATAATAAATACACACACACACATGCATATATACATATAAAATCTTCTTGAAGTGGAAACTAATCCGGTTGCTTTCTTGACTATTGAATGAGATTCAAGCAAAGCATCCAAAGGTCAAATGTCTCATGGTTTTGTGTAATGTGGCTCATTGTCTCCTCTCCATTTTGCACTATCAGAGATAACCTGATATATTTGTTTTATTACCAAGATTCCTCTAAGTAAATTAATGGGAGGAGAGAATGGGCTGTCTGCCCTCGCTCGTGAAGCAGCCGGCTGTTCTCAGAGAGCTATTCCCGGCTACATTCAGTTGTATATGGACCCTGAACAACACCGTTATTAATTCCACTCAGCAGTTTGCGCTTGAATTTTTCATATTATTTACATATTTTTCTCAGTGTTTTTTCATGTCCTTTTCATATCTGCTTTCTTGTTTGGCTATTAAAAATGTAAGTTCCTTAAGGAAATCACTGTATCCTGCATTCCTTTTGTTATTTTGAGCTTTATCAATAGAGGGTAGAGCAAATATCATTTGTATGCAACGAATGTTGTTGACTGACTGGCAAGCATTTATTTCCTGAATAAAAATGTCACATTCAGAAACAGATTTTGAAAGACTCTGAAGATTACTCCTGAAACTTGGCAACTCCTCCAAGCGAATACTGTCATGTCTATAAGGACTATAGGTAGACAGCTAATAAACCGCCCAATTCGTATGCTTCGATTTAAAGATCTTCCAAAGACTGGTTCTCTTTGGGTCACCACACTTGCCAGTTTGGACTTTTGAAACCTACTAATATGGGCTGACATAACAAATTAGCAACAAGAAAAGTTCACGGAAGGACAAGTGTGAGAAAGTGTGCCAAGTATATTAGCATTCATTTTGCAACCTTGTCTCCAGTTTGTGTGAAGTTGATGGTTGGAGGTTACGCTTTCATTAAAAATTGACAACATTTTAAATGCTAATCAAAACTGCTTGTCCTTTCTACTTCTATTTATCTTGGAAGGGGAACAAAAAGAGAAAGGAAGAGGGAAAAAAGACGGCTTGCTTTGAACTACAACAAATAACTCCTTCCACTGCCCCCAGACCCCCTTGCCTCCTCCTGTGTGGGACAGATAAGGGCTATGCAGATTGTGTGTCAGGACCTCTGCCTGAAGTGTGAAGGAGGCAGAGCGAGTGAGGGACATGTATTCCCTGAGAAAGCGAGAGGAATCCTACATGTGTGCACACACGCGTGCAGGGGTGTCTTTTTCACGAATGTTTGGGAAGAATTGGGGAGGTGTAGTTGATTTTACAATAGGTGAAAATAAATATATGTTCAGAAAAGAAGAGTTATATGGTATATGAGAAAATAATGCAATAAGAAATAATAAAAGCTAAAAGAAAGTATGTTTCAGGCATGGATAACAAAACTTGATTAGTGATGAACCTTCAGAGATAGTACACTTCATTTAGAACATTCCTAAGGCGATAGCATAAACCATTAAAAATGTGATAAAGTAATTATAACATAAAATTTACCATTTTTTAAAAAGAACATTCTTAGGAAGGGCAGAAGAGGGAGAAAGAAAATGGTTGGCTCTAATTTCTTTGTTTCTCCCAGCTTCATTGCCATGTGATTGGCATTGAACATTGTGTTGGGTTAAGGTGCACAGCGTGTAAAACGACCACCACACAGCCTCAGCTAGCATTTCCATCATAGCATGTAACTGCCGTTTCTTTTTGGTGGTGAGAAAACTTACGTTCTATTCTCTTAGCAACATTCAAGTACACGATAGAGTGTTATTAGCTGTAATCTCCATGCTTTTAATTAGATCTCTACAATTTGTTGATCTTATAACTTGAGGTTTTTACACTTCGACCAATATCTCCCCATTTTCCCCAGTCTTGGCCTCTGGTACCCATCAGTCGATTCCATTTCACTTGAGTTCACCTTTTTCCCCTTACATGTAAGTGATAGTTGTTTTTCTGTATCTGACATTTCACTTAACATAATGCCCTCAAGTTTCATCCAAGTTGTCGCAAGTGACGATATTTTCTTCTTTTTTATTGCTGAATAATATTCCATTGTATATACACCACATTTTTTATCCATTTATCCTCAGACAAGCACTTAAGTTGTTTTCACATCTCGGCTACTGATAATAACACGGCAATGCACATGGGGGAACAGATACAAGTTGGGTGTGCACAGAGATCTGTTTCCAAACTTTTTATACAGAATTACTTTCTACTCATTCTTTTCTGACTTTTCAGGAGGAGGGTGAATATACAATTCAAAGAGGAAAATATCTCAGTATTTAGTATATACAGAAAGATAGTTTATATTTATAACCAAAAATGAATCAAGTGAGTTGGATTTGCTGGTCAAATAAACTTACAAACCTATTTAAATCCTTACTAAATTGAAGAGTCATTGCACCAAAGATTTGAAGTGTGCATATGTGTGTGTTCACTTAAGTTAGTGTATACGTGTATGTGTGTGTTTCTTTATGTATGTCAGTAGAGCTTAGGGGCTTATAATTAAAAAGACTATTTATAGAATGGTTTTCCTCAGTGCACTCTATGGTTTCAATCTGTGTTTCTCAAATGGGGCCCTATTTGCATTTCGAACAGTGTGCTTCTTCGTTTGTTAGGACTGCTCTGCAAATGTCAGACATACCCTGTTGGAGATTCAGTTAGAAATGACAAGACATCAACCCAGAAAGCATTTGTCTTCTCCTGCTCCTCTTCCTCTCCGTCCCTCCCCTTCCACTTCACTTGCTTTTCCCCTTTAGTCTTCATCTTCATCGTCATCATGTGTTACCATGATGTTAACATGCCTCATCTCATTTAATCATTCCAACAACCTGAAAAAGTCAGTGTTAACCTTAACTCTACAGCGCAATGCAAACTGAGGCCTTGAAGATTAAGTCCTCTCTCCAGTAAGGCCTTTGCTGGAACTTAAAACCAGGCTTGGATGGTAATAATGCAAAGGCTCCCAACCATTAAACTAAACCTGAACCTTCCTTAATAACCCATTACTGATCTTTAGTCAGAAACTAATCTTTGTCTGGATCTATTTATATTTTTAATGAATAGCGATAGTTGGGATAATGAGTTCCATAAGTTTATCCCCCACTGTGTTAAAAAATAGCTCTTTCCATTTATCCTAAATCCTCCTTTTTCAAGCTTCAAAGAGAGCCCTTTGTTCAGGAGTTTGATGAATAAGTCCATCTCAATCCTCTCTCTATTCTTTTCAGTTTCATAGACTTGTAGACTTTTAGTCTATTCAGCTTTGATTTTTACAGACTGAAGAGCCTGATTATACGATGTCCCCCCAAAAATATTTCCACTCATTCATCTACTTTCATTGCTGTATTGCCTAAACTTTCTCTAACTGCTTTTGAAACAAAAGACAGTTTAAACATAACACAACCAAGCAAAGCATGTCTAATTCCTGACAAGGAGCCTGGCCAAGTGGACTTGGCTGATCATCCATCTAACCTTTTTAATGATGCAATAGAATTGCATCTAACACATGAGGCTCAATTTCTGACTGCACAGAGAAAATGATATTAAATGAATGGGAATTATCCAGTGCTCCATTCTTTTCCCTTAGATTTTGAAATCTGGTTTAAAAGTTGTTGATCTATTTTAAAAAGGAAATGACCCTAAAGAAAGGTAATGTATGGCTCTTTTTGTTGCTATTGTTATTGTTTCTTTTTTTTTTTTTTTTAATCATTAAAACCTTAACATCATTTCTGACTTCTGAAACTAGTGCCCTGAATTGTGGGGCGAGAGGACAGCACGCTAGGAACTCTTGGCCCAACCTAGGAAAATTGGATGGGAGAAAAGACTCCCTGCCTCTTTCGGAAATAAGATGGTGGCACGAAGGTGTTAAATCTGACAGGCAGTGAAAGGGGTGCCAGAAGTAAGGTAAGAGCCAGTAAAAACAAAGGTAAAGGCAGAGTCCACCCAGGACTAACACTGGCTTTTCTTCAAAGGCAACTGATGGTACGTATATTCCATCGAAACTTACTCCCATCTTTGTATGCTGCTATGTGCTGTGCTTGGCTTAAAACTGTCCATGCTTGAGTTTTCTTAGCTCAAAGACCATCTGATACCTGGATTTGTGTGACAATCAAAACAGCTTGGAAAAATTACTGGGAGGTGCTTTGCATCAATAAATGCAATTTATATGCTAAATAATCACATCAAATAAATAAAGCCTCCTTCCACTTTCTCAATACTATTAGAATGTTTAAATTTCTGAACCAGAAGACAGGGAAATATAATTTTTAGTGTTTATTAAGGAGGAGGCCTTGGAAACAGTACATGAATTGGTCCCTCCTGACACTATAATTGCAACAGGAAGCCTACATTGTTATAATCACCTTTTATCCTTCTCAATGCCCTGGTATGCGCTGTCATTTCATTAATACACTGTTATAGTGAGAGACACTCAGGGTGCTGAGAGGGGCAGCCATTTCCCCAAGGTCACACTGTCAGTGCTGGGAGTAGTGCTAAACAAAGACAACTGATTCTTAATTCAAAGAATACTATTTCAGTTGATGAGATATTCCCGTGATCGATAAAATGGGGGCCCAGGTGAAATGTGGACAAGCGGAGTGGCATGCCAAGACATAAGTGAGACAGCAGTGGAAATACCCTGCTGCTTATGAAAATAAAGGAGAGCCAGATCAGCATATTCTGTAACTGGAAACTGTTCAATTAAGTATTCATTTCATTTCACAGTCATTTTTGAAAAATAAATCTGTGTTTCTTTATACCTTTAAGCTCAGTAGTTTTATGCATTAGGTTGATATGCATAACAAAATGTGGACTATTTTTTAAATTGGCAGATAAGAGCTAGTATGTCGTTACTATTTATATGTTGAAGTTGTAACAATCATGTGCTTTTAATTCATTTCACCTTCAAAGATAAGAATGTTGCCAGTTTGTTATATATGGCAGGAAGTATTAGGTACACTGAGTCTGTCTGATTCACAGCTTTCTAATCGGCTATTTAGAGTTTACACCAAGCAGAAAATCAATGTATTCAAAATGTAGTAGCTCTCTTGTTAACTCCAGTCATTTGCTTAAAGAGTAATGTCAAGCTGATAATTGAAATATGGCTTAAACCATGCATTTTAATTCAAAAGAAAATATGTTGAAATATTACTCATTTGATCTTTCCCTATTCCAACCCCAAAGAGCTTATCTTGCTTGCATGGCTCCTCGATAGCCCTGAGAAATAGCTAGTCCTCACACAAATGCCTGCTAATGCCAGTGGTGGGACTTTATCCCCACCCCAGGGGTGAAATGGCTTTGCTGAAAAGCTGTGGGGATTCAAGAACAACTATTTGCTTCCCTTGGAAACTCTGGTTTATATTTCCTTTGTGGTTGGGGAAGTTGCTCTGCTGGTTTTATGGAGGTCAGTCCCAGGCTCTGCAAATATGCTTTGGTTGCCTTGCTGTACTTGGGTGAACCCCCAAGAACTGATTTACTTATAAAAAGTTGTGTATTTATTCTTACACGTTTAAACTTCAGTCACCTTCAAAGTGTTCTCCATTTGCCGCAATACACCTATTGAGACATTTTTTCGACAGCTCAAAACATTTTTTTTAACTTGTCAATTTTGATGCCTTTTAGTGCTTCTGCCATTTTTTTGTTTGTTTGTTTCACCTCTTCCACATGAGCAAAACGTTACGTTACCCTTTGCAGCCTTTTTTTCATCAGGAAGACAAAAACAAAGTTGCTTGGGGTGAGATTGGGTGAATAGGGAGGGTGCAGGATGAGGGCTATGCTGATTTTTGGCCAAAAACTGCTGAACACAGCATGGTGTGGGCAGGTGCACTCATAAATAACCCATCATGAAATGGGAAAATGTGTTGAAAGTCTTCAAAACAAGTTTGCTGAAGCCGAAAGCAGCCTCTTATAACAACCCTAGTCGGTACACTGAGAGAGACAGGTTCCTAGAACACTCACGTAGCGGAGGAGGAAGCATACATTACAAAGGGCCTGCCCTCCAGAAGATAATCCTGGGTTTTTGGGGGTCCCCCCATAGTAAGGAACACAGAATCATTTGATGTCAGATGGTAACTGAGGTCTCGTGTTTGAATTTGAACATATCGCATTTGGAGACTTAACATGATCTTTGAAGTACAGTCTATATGTGTAGGGCACTGAGTCATGTGATTTGATAAACATTTGGGCTCAGGCAAGATTTTAACTTATGAAAATAATTAGGATAGGTACACCACCACAATTACGTTCTATTATATTTAAAGGTATTATGTATGTGAAGGGCTTGACTTATTCTGTGCGGTCCAATATAAAGAGGGGTTGAAAGTTGTGCAGAGAGAGCTGGGAAGGAATCAAAATGGTGTAAAAGGTAAACTGGGATACCTTAGTGATCACACTTTCCACGAGGTAACATTTTCCTTGATAAAGCAGGTGCTCAGGGTTTGTTTTAAAGACCTGCTCCAAACCCAGCACGATGAAGTAGAGGAGAGAGCTGACGCATGAGATCTATACCCCTCTTTGGACTCCGGTAGGTGGTGCCCGTGCTTACTGCCCTCTTACCGCCTTGTGCTGGTTCTGAATCTGCCCCTTACCGTCTTTTATTGACGTTCTTGGTGCCTACTGCAGCGCTTTGTACACAGTAAGTACAAATGAGTGTTTATAGACCTGATGATGGGAATAGAGTGGGTAGAAGGGCAGATGCCACTGATAGCCAGATAAAGACTAAAGTCCTGGCGAGGCTCTGGGCTGCTTCATAATTGATCCTTAGGTCAGCCATTGCTGCTCTTATGGTAGACATAGCTATGTAAAATTGCTAATGGCTTGATTTGCGTCAATTCTTGCAAATGTTGAGTGTCAGCCATGTCGATAACAAAGCAGGAAGCTACTTGATAAGTTGAAAATATTTTCTGGAGCTGAGAAGCCAAGGGAAAAACAATTGTATTCTGTTGAATTTTCAGGAAGGAAGCCAAAGATGATACAACATAGTTATCATATATGGAATATGGTCAAAATGTTGAAGGGAGAATTTTCACTCTTGTTCAGAAGGTCACTGGATCTGTACCCTGTAATAAGGAGAAAATGAAAAGTAAGTCACCTCCTGGCCCTCTGTCAGTGTTAAATATACCCCTTCCAAAATCTACTTTTCTTTTTGGAAAGACAAAGGGCACAGCAAGGAAGCAATATGAGCCAATCAAGAAAAGAGCTTTTCTTGCAGGCCTGGTTTACATGGTCCTCAACCAGGGGTGATATTGCCTCCAGGAGGTATTTGGCTCCATCGGGACACATCTTAGGCTGTTAAGGCTGGGGTGGGTGTGGCACTGATATTTTGTGCACAGAGGTTAGGAGTGCTGTTTAAGGTAATACAATGCAAAGGATAGCTACTTTCAACACAAACTCATCCAGTATGAAATGTCAATGGTGCTGAAGGTGAGAAATTCTGGGTTATATCAATAACTATTAATGTAGTTTACATACTAAGGGAAGCAGATGAGTAACTATCTAGATAATTCAAGTCACTGAATTACTGGTACTTTTTTTGAATAAAAGCAGTGTACATATGTTAACTAAGGGGGTTTGGCTTTATAGCACCTAGACATGTGTTCTATTTGATTTTCACTTCCTTTGAAACTAAAAATGAAGGCACTAAAGTGAAATAAAAGAGAAGGAAAGTGGGGAGGAGTACATAAAGGAGAAAGGAAGAAGCAAAAGGAGTAGAAAAAGGAGAAGAAAGTAAAAGAAGTGGAGGAGGTGGGATGACAGTATAAATCAGAATTACATTTTCACTATAATGAACCTTATCATCTTTATTAGATGAGTACTCTTATGCTCCTGTTTTCTCAATTCTATGGGTCCTTCAAAGGAGCCAATTACCACATATGTCAAGGGGAATGAAATCTCTCTGTGCTGACTGTTACAAGAGGACAATGCCTACACATAATAAAAATCAGGCCTCATTCAAGGTACCCTTCTTGAGCAAGTCATATATGTTCCCCACATTTACAATGGCAGCTCATCAACTTCACCATCTTTTTAGAAAATTCAGTCCCATCTGACATGCTCCTTATTTATGTGTTGGCTTTAGAAACAAACAGCTTCACTGAGGTATAATTGACATGCCATAAAATTCATCCACTAAAGTGTACAATTCAATAATTTTTAGTGTATTCACAAATACCTACTATCATTACCCAAGTTTAGAATATTTTCACTATCTCCAAAAAAACCCTGTCCCCTCTTCCCCGATCCCCCTCTCCAGCCCTCAGCTGAAACCCCTAATCTACTATGTCTAGATCAAATTGCTATTTTGGATGGATATTATCTTCAGGAGTTTTATTGTTTAGTGTTTGCATTTAGGTCTTCAATTCATTTTGAGTTAATTTTTGCATATGATACAAGGGAAGGTTACAACTTCATTCTTTCAAAGGGGGGTATCCTGTTGTCCAACCATCATTTACCAAAAAGACTATTTATTCCCCCAGTGAATGATCTTGGCACACCTGTTGAAAATCAGTTTTGGACTCCAGTATATTTCATTGGTCTATATGTCTAGTTTTATGCCAGTTAGACACTCTCTCGATTGTTATTGTTTTGTAGTAATTTTTGAAATCAAAACATGTGAGGCCTCCAGTTCTGTTTGCTTTTTCAAGAATTTTTGGCCATTTTAGTGCCCTTGTAATTCCATATAAATTTTTGAATCAGTTTGTCTTTTTTAAATTACTTTATTGTTGTTCAATTATAGTTGTCTGCATTCTCCTCCCCACCCCTCCCCGCTACCTCAGCCAAACTTGAATTAGTTTTTCAAATTCTACTAAGAAGCCAGATGAAATTCTGGTAAGAATTACATTGACTCTATAGATTGATTTTGTGAGAACTGCTACTTACAATATTAAGTCTTCTGATCCATAAATATGGATTTTCTCTATTCATTAGATGTCCTCTACATCTTTTCAAGACTTTTTCAGATTTAATATATAAGTCTCTAATCATTGAGTATGATATCACTTGGATTACATTTTTAGATCTCTTTTAACAATCTGAGGAAGTTTTTTTCTATTTCTAGTTTGTTGCACATTTCATCCTAAAAAAAGTGTTGGATTTTGTCAGTGTTTTTCCACATCTATTACAATAAATTTAAAAAAATTATTGACATAGTATAGTATTTTACATTCATGGATTTGCTGCTATTAAACCAAACTTTAATTTCTGGATAAATCCTTCTTGGACATGGTGTATAATTCTTTTGTTACCAGTATCAGTTTGCTATTATTTTGTTAAAAATTTTGGAAAAGATATTTATATTATATTTTATTAATATGGACTGTATTTTTATTTTTGGTGATGTCTTTGCCTGGTTTTGTATCAGAGTTTGGCTTCATAGAATGAACTGGGAAATGTTTCACCTATTATATATTTTTGGAAGAGTGAAGAAGTATTATTAATTCCTCATAGATGTTGGGTAGAATTTGTGAAGTCCGCTGGGTCTGGGCTTTCTTTTGCAAATAATCTAAGTTATATGTTTACTTATTATTGGCCTATTCAGATTACCTATTTCTTCTTTAGTCATTTCAGTAGTCTGCATCTTTCTAGGAATTTCTTCATTTCAACTATGTAATATAATTTTTTGGTATACAATTGTTTATATTACTTTATAGTAGTTTTTACTCCTGTAAGATTAGTGATAATGTGTCCTTTTTCAATTCAATTCTAGTAATTGGGTCTTCTTTCTTTCTTCTTGGATCAGCCTAGCTAAACATTTGCCAATTTTGTTAACCTTTTTAAAGAATTAGTTTTTTGTTTCACTGATATTTTTCTGTTTTTTTTTTTTTTAAGAATTTTCTATTCTATTAATGTTCACTTTAATTGTTGCTACTTGCTTCCTTCTGGTTCCTTGATGTTTATTTTGCCCTTCTTTTTTCAGTGCCTTGAGCAGGTTATTTATGTGAGGTCTTTTTTCTTTTTTTTAATATAGGCATTTACAGCTGTACATTTTCTTATGTGCATTGCTGTAGCTGCATCCCACAAATTTTGGAATTTTATGTCATCATTTTTTTCCACCTAAAGATATTTTTAAATGTATTTGGTATTTATTTTCTTTGACCATTAGTTATTTAGAATTTTTTTTTTTAATCTCCACATTGGTGAGTTTCCCAAACTTTATTCTGTTATTGATTTCTGATTTTATTTCATTATGGTTGAAGAACATTCTCTGTATTATTCCTATTCTCTAAGACACACTGAGGTTTGCTTCATTGCTGAGCATATGGCCTCTCTTGGCAGATGGTCCATGGGCACTTGAGAAGAGTATATTCTGCTGTTGCTTGGAAAAATGTTCTGTACAATCCTGTTAGGTCTAGTGAGCTATACTGTTGCTTAAATCTTCAATATCTTTGTTGGTTTTTTACCTACTTGTTCTACCCACTCTTGAAAGCCATCGATATTGAATTGTCTGTTTCTGCATTTTTGTCAGTTTTTTTGTTTAGGCATTTTAAATTGTCCTTTAATCGTGCATCTTCTCTATGAAGCAAATAATTTGTTTTATTTACTTTTAATCGTAGCACCTAGAACAATGTATGTCATATAGTGGTTACCATTAAATAATTAAGATATTAACATGTAATTAATTATATTGCAGGCCTTATGAGTGAAGGAAGGAATAAAAGTGAATCTGAGTTCAATTTTGAAACTTACACCAACCCTTAACCACAAGCTTACCCATCAACCTTTGGCCATCCATCTCCTCAATGAATGTTATTGACCATAAAGAGGACAAGCCCAGAGAGCGGAAAGCTCCACACAACTTTCTCTCTGAGTGACAGAAATATGAGACCCGCAGGGGCATGGGTTGGGCTTGTCTATGGTACCAAGGAGGACAGTGTAGATTTCAGTGTCAACCTTGTGTGTTTAAGGTCATTGGAAATTCTGAGAAGAAGACAGTCAAGAACTAGTAGTTTATTTTTGAGGCTAGATGATAATGAATATTCTAAAATAAGGCACAAAACCCCCAAATTTGCTTAATTGCACAATATTAAAGCATGGGGGGAGGCTTCTTTCTGACCTAAGCTGGTGATCAGTTTATGCCCCAATGTATGCAATTTAATGGTGTGTATCATTTTTATCATGTCACTGAAGATGTTATTTTTGCTCATACAAATACAAAATACTCCTGTTAGATACTTATCTCTGCTAATTATTTCTACTGTGTCTAAAGCAAGCTACTTGTAGCCAGGCTTAAGAATAAGAGTACCTTCTTCCTAGAGCCAAATAGGAAAAAAAAAAAAAGAAACCAAACTTCAAAATTTATGGTAAAATATACTTTAATATCTTTTATAGAGACTCAAGATGGCATTTCGGTAAGGTAATGTAACTTTATTAAAGTGCACATTCTCACCCTGGCTGGTGTGGTTCAATGAATTTCATGCTGGCCTAGAACCAAAGGGTTGCTAGTTCAATTCCCAGTCTAGGACACATGTCTGGGTTGCAGGCCAGGTCCCCAGTAGGGGGCACACAAGAAGCACCACACATTGATGTTTCTCTCCTTTTCTCCCTTCCTTTCCCTCTCTAAAAATAAATTAATAAAATCTTTTAAAAAAATTACACATTCTGCTCATTTATTTTTATGCCACCTTACTTATATTGTCTTAAGAGAGAGATAAACCACAATTTAATTTCTCAACAAACTGGAAAAAAAAGATACCTACATGTCTCTTCCTAGGAAGGTCAACAAACCTATTAAATGCCCACTCATGCACACATACCCTATGTACCTTCCCATGTAACATGCAAAGAATGGAGCAGTGAGAATGGATGAGACCAGGCTAGAAAACTAGGAATTTAAATATTCAACATGTACTGCAGGGTCAAGAGGTAACCCAACATTGTGTTGGCTCTTTACAAATAAATAGGAAGTGATGATTCCATGTTCTGCTAGTAAGTTTGCAGGAACATAGGAGAGTCATTCCACTCCTCCAGGTCCCGGAGGCCTCATTTGGTTCGGCTTCAGGGCTTATGTATCTGGCGTAATTATAGCCGCAGGGAATACAAGGTGAATGAGACATCCTTCCAGTCCTCAAGGAGATTTAAGTTAGTGGATCAGACCAAATTTTATCAAATGTTCCCTCTTATTCTTGGTGTCAACAAAAACAGTCTCGGATGCAAAGAGAAGTTAGAACTCATCTAGTTCAAAGTTGTCACCTATTGGTGAATCTCTATTCTAATATTCTTCAAAGTGGATTGAGGTCATCCTGAGAACCTCCTCAGAGGTAGAGAACTTTCCATCTCACCAAATAGCTCTTTCCAGTATCCCCAAATACATCAGTAGAACTCGCTCTTAAGAGTGCCCTTCAGGAAAAAAATAAATCTAAAGCATAATTTCAGTGAAAATGAGGAGCAGCGGCTGAGATCCAGTGGGAAGCAGACAGAATCACAGGTTGAGAGATGCAGCTTCTAGGGGACAGTGAGAGAATTAGCACATTTTTGAGGTTTCTTGGGTGGTAGACGTGAAGTAGGTCTTTTACTGTCAACAGGCCTGTGAGGCAGATAGGACTCTTCCACTTTATGTATAAGAAAACTGAGTCCTTGGGGTGGAATAGCTTGACCATTGCTATAGGATTGTAGGTAGCAGAGACAAGGTGCAATTCCCTGGCTCTCTGAATCTCCTGAGCACAGTACACAATGCTGCTTCTCTGCTTATTGTGTTCCCACCTGCTTGCCTGATTTTGCTATGTAATTTGGGACTACTCATTGAACCTCATGGGACTACTCATCTTCCTCTATCTCAAAACTGGTGACGTTTCCCCAGCACCACATTGTCAAGTATACAGTAAAGCTCAAATGTATTAGCTGTGCAGTAGTTAGCACCTCAAGTCTATTTCTCGTTACAAGTTCTGACCATGTAGACACACCCAGATGTCTTGATGCAGTTGTCATTCTGGGTAGGGATGATTTACCATGGCTTAATAATGTGTGACCAAGATATAACCACAGACACCACAGATAATATATTTAGGCACAAGAGATACAAAGTGGATGATGGCTCTCATTTATTCAATACCAGTCAGTGGCCAGTTCATCATGCTTTAAGACTAATACTAAAGTAAAATAAAAAATGGTAATTGTAAATGTGATATCAGTTATCACATAATATAGTAATCTCCACTCCGGCATGTTTAAACAGTTTTCATGCATTGTGAGGTCTGCTTCCGTGGTTTTTGAAGCATATGACACACCTAATGAAACTGCTTTACAAAAATAAGCTTTACTACCAAATTTCTGTAATTAAATATGTTTATTATAATAGGAATACAATTTACTGGATCTTGGAAAGCTAGTCTGGATAATTAATAATGAAACATGTTTTAATGAACATTTATTAGCAGTGTGAAATACGAATATCTGGTAGATCAGCTACCATCTAGGAAGACTTCATTTATTCCCTGAGATTAAAAAGCTCTGCATTACCACCATCAGCACGGCGGACTTGACCCCTCAACAATCTGCTCTGTGAAAACGCATTAATTTGGACCCCCACCAATACGGACACTGATAATTCAGAGGTTGTGGGACTGAAGGTTGCCCTTGTATTATCTAAAAAAAAGAGGTTTTTTTCCCCAATAAACTAGTTGTGTAAACAAGGTTATGTAAAAGGTCCGTTTAACCACTTAAAAGAATTTTCTTTCAAATATTCTGGCAGCATAATTTGCATATACAGTTGTGCAGGGGCTCCACCCATGGGGCTCCACCCATGGGGCCCCACTGCCAGCTGCCACGGATGAGAATAAGTCTACCAAGACGTAATCTGCTTGGGGAGGAAATGTGGCCGATCTCTTGAAGGAGAAGGGCCGAGAGTCTTTTCCTCAATGGCTTTCATTGGGTTCGTTTTACACAGGAAGACAGGTAAAGCTCATTAGTCATTGTCAGGCAGTAAGGATCAAACAATAGATAACATACAAAGAATTCTGAGGGCCTATTTTGAGTCAGGGTCAGATAGCTAAAATGCTATAAAACTTTGAGGAACTAACTCACTTCTTGCTTAGACCCTTATTTAATTGAGAGTATTCTAAACAAAGCAGGTTTCACAGGATTTTACATATTCTTTCTTAAGCCTGATCGCCCTAGGGAACCTGCCCTTTCCAGCACAAGGCGGTACCCACCACCAGCATTGTTTCAGGCTTAAGTCAGGCAGGGCAAGTAAGGCAGCCAAGAGATTAGGAGACTTCTCACAGACAGAAGGAGGACTCAGTCTATGCAAGGATAGCTGAGGGGTGAGGGTCCATCACCCCCTTTTGCTGTAGTGCCCCAAGTCCTTCCGTGGGGCCTCCACATGATCGTGCCTTAGGTCGTTCCCCCCCTTGGGGAATCTTACCCATCATTGGCTAACTGATCAAGCATTGGGGGCCAGTTATGGATGAAGTAAAAGGAGCAGAAGCGGTGCTCCTGCCAGGCAGATAAGCTTTGTCTCCTTAGTGGCTTATGGTCTGAAGGTCGCTCACTCAGCCTTAGCTATGGAGGAGTTACAGCTCCTGAAACCAGGCAGGGTGGTTCCCAACATACAGTTATGCCAATTACAAATGAATCCTATTTATTCATTTGAAGAGACTCAGTTCCTAGATTGCCTGAAAAATGACTGAATAAATGTTGAGAGTGTACTAGTATTAAGTGATATATTAAGGACTTGAATAGATACAAAGAAATATAGGAAATGAACAATTCTACTGAGAAGGTTGTATTCTAATCAAGTGGTTCCTAATATTAGCTCCATATCAGAAACATCTGGAAATATTTTAAAAAATGCTAATGCACAGGCTTCATCCATAGGACTTCTGACTTAATGAATCTGGGTTAGGAGACCGGCAAACATTAGAAAGTTTGGAGTTAATGCATTACAGTTCTGCAAATAGACTCTTGAAACTCAAAAGGTCCTGTGAGTACTAATATATTAAGTTGTTATCAGGTTTTTGTTTTCCTAAGCACCATGATCAGGGCTGCTTTCTCCTAGTCTCTTAGTTCTGTGGCCAGCAAGGCCCTATATGTGTGGCCTGTGCCATCCTCAAGGGCAGCATGCCTCCTTGGTGGCCCAGGAGAGTACAGGTTTATGTCTGTCATTCTGGCATAATTATTAGTGGTATACCCTCCTTGCATTCTCAAACCTGTCTTGGTTTAGACATCAAATTATTTGTCACCCAAACTCTCCTACCAGTCTCTAAGTCCCTCCTATTCATCTCTTGAACCCACCTCTTTCTGCCCATCCACACAAACTCTCTCCTAACCCAGGGCTATTTTATTTCCTGCATCCAACCTTGTCATCTCCTGATACCTCGCCATGGGATTCTGTCTTTACAATTAGTCAAAGTGTCACCACTGCCATTAAAATCAACCTTAAACTATTAAGCATAGTAAACCAGGTCCTCTAATGACTTGTTGCCTGCCCATTTTCCAACTGCTCTGTTCTGCCCTTCCATGGTCCAGTGGACCTCTCTGGGCTCCAGGCACACTATGCTCTCTACCCAGGCTCACTTCCCCCGCTTTCTCAAACAGTACCCACAGACTTCCTGGGGCACTAGATACAAGAATCACATTCTTAATAGAGTATTCTCTGACTTTCCAGGGAAGAGACACACTGGAGTGTCTTTGTACACACCTCTCTTTTATGGTTGTGATCACGTTGTTCTGTACTTACTGGTTTGTTGTTTTTGTTTATTTTTATATGTCTATAGTGGCAATCTATATTGAAAAGTAAAACTCCTATTTTTGTCTCTCCAGGCTCTCTTCTGGTGTCTCCAATTTGTAGAAATATCCTTCAGTATTGGAGATCAATTCAAAATACTAATCAAATATGATAGAATGTGCTGAATTAATCACTGTGCTTTTCCTGGACCCTCTGAGTCTGACAGTGTGTGAAGTTCCTCACATTTCACAATTACTTTCAGTAAATAATTTTCCCTGCATCCAGGTTTATTAACTACAAAATAAAAAATTGAGTGTGACTTGTGTTCCTCCATAATGCGGTAGGGGTATATTCATTAGAGTGCTCTGAAGATGATTAATTCTATAGATATGATAATTCTTATAAATATTGTAATGATTGTAACCATTATTTCTAGCTCCCATAAGATCCTAAGTAAAATAGAAATAATAAGATAAAAGATACATCAGTACCCACACAAATGATAGCTCTTCTCCCAAAATACACACTGATATTGAAAATGAGACATGTCTTCCAACCAATGTATTTAAACTTTCATTCTGACAGATGGCCTATCCTAAAATTTGTCAAAAATATCTTCATTGAAATAGTTATGAGGAGACCAATTCTGTTAAAACCAGAAGTAGTCGTGGCTTTAATTCAAGAAATTCTAAGCTCAAAAGTGAGGTCTGTTGAGGAAGTTAAATCTAAATGACTATTTGACTGTTTTTTTCAGAAACCATTTTATTCAATTTTACTGTGTCTACTTAGAGCCAACTTTGGAAAAGTTATTTCCAAAAAAATAGGTTGGTGGTAATTATTTAAGTTTTCAATATTACTTTTGTAAAAAAAAAAAGTGCTATATGTAGGAGGGAAGGAAGGAAGAAAAGAAAGAGAGGAGAGAAAGACTGTAGAAATTAAAATCTGTTTTTCAACTATATGACACTTTATGTGACATTGTAGACTGAAAAATTTAAAATGACAAATTAATTTCATAAAGCTCATTGTGGTTCTGCAAGTATTTACTTATTTAACTATTATGAAGATATTAATAACTAAAACCTTTGATAATCACTAATGTTTGAAGCATATATTTTGTTATGAGACTATGTAGGCCTATAATAACAATCAGAGATTTGGCAATGAGCAGAGAAAGCAGTGAGTTAGTACTATTACTACTTGGAGAAAACAAAAGTTGATTATTGTTAATTGTGCATATCTAAGAGGAGACACGTAGGTGACTTCATGGAGAATACAGACTACAGTGACATAGAGTCAACAGGATCTGTCTATAATTTGGACCCCAAATATGTAGATCATTATAAAATTTCAAATTAAAACACTTGGTTTAGGTCTTTGGGAAATAGGCAGGTGGTTGATAATTCATATAGCAATCATCTTGAAGTCCCATTTTCCTACCTTCATACTGTGAGGCAAATTTACTTTTTTGGCTGAGCATTACCAGAATGCATTGATAATGAGACAAGACATAAAAGTTATGAACCAAAAGCAGATGAACACACCCTGAACTGAAGAAGCAAATTTTCCACCAAGCTTATTAGCCACTCTAGAATGTGATATCAGGGGCACTGAGAATATCTCTTCTAAGTTGCTCTTGTGTTTTCTAAGCCTAAACATCACCTCCTTTAAAATGTAAGCTCTCCAGGACAGATGTGCTGCTTGACCTTTTGTCAGCCTCAGAAAACAGAGTGTGATTAAAGAATTAGCAAAAATATGGCAAAAGAAGGGAGTGGACTGGAGGGAGGACAATGTCACACAACTACCTGAAATAAGGAGGAGAAAGGACACACATTGGTGAATGGAGTGGAAAGACAGTTTTGCCAACTACAGAATTTTGATGTGTTAATAAACTAGTACATGAATAAAGTTCTTGACCAGACCAGAGACTTTGTTTAAAATACATAAACACCCTTAACCCTGGCTGGTGTGGCTCAGTTTGTTGGAGTGTCGTCCTGTAAACCAAGATGTTGTGGGTTCAATTCCCAGTTTGGGTGTGTGTAAGAGGCAACTGATTGATGTTTCTGTCTCACATTGATGTTTCTCTCTCTCTCTCCCTCCCTTCTTCTTTCTCCAAAATCAATAAACATGTTGCTAATGGATTAAATATTGTAAAAAATAGACATAACCACTTCAAGATCTATCAAATTACCAAGGATCATAAATTGGGAGGACTACCATTTTGCTCTGCATCTGACCTTATAAGTACCAAACATTCCTTGGTTTATTTGTGCCTGGATAGATGACAGTGTCCAGATAAGCACAGTCTATTTCACAAACAACTTTCTCCCTCCCCTCAAAAAACCCATGCCTCCAAAGACTTTCAAAACACCAAACTTAGTTTTCATATACAGACAGTTGCATTTCTAGTGAAGAGGGAAAGAGGGAGCCCAAAAGTTGGATTCTTCAAAATGTAGGACTTGAGGGATTTCCAGGGATCTATTCCATCAACAGGGCATTGAGTTAGGGGACCTGGTCCTTATCAATCTACACAAAGGATTAACTTCAAAGACTCTAAATAATTCATTATGTTTATGTCCAAAATTAAAGTTTCTGTGGACCACAAAAATTAATGTAAGCTGCAGACCATATAGCCATAGATACAGTGTTTATTCAATGCTCATAAAGAAATTGCCTATCTGTATATTTGCCTTTGCCCCTTACTAGCCCACTTGTTTTGTGGGTTTAGAAAAAGTTTTTGTGGATTTGGACACATATTTTAAAGCTAGTAAACTGCCAATCCATTTATACAGAAATCACCTATAGCATAGCCACACTCGCAATCATCAAAAGTAACATTGCAGGAAGCAATTTAAGTTAACATAAGGAAAGTCAACCTGTATTACATTTCCAGATTACAGATGACAGCAGATAGCGCCAAGAAACCATGGTCTTGGGCTAATCACCAGCTCCAGAGTGGGAACAGGGAGACTTTCTCTTCCCTTACCTGTGATACCTTAGTCATGTCCTTGGCTACATATCCTGCTGTCTACTGGCTCTTTCAATTTTATCTCCTGACAGTTTCTTCATTAATGCTTCTTTAAAGATAACTTAAATCCCTCTTGAAAATGCAAATACTCCTTGCTCTCAATACCGTGCCCTGAGTTTCTCCGGTAGGTTCACCTCTAGCTCTCTGGAACGTTTCTCAGTCCCTTTGCCCAGGAGAATGGAGGCTGCCCAATCATACTCGCAAACCCAGCATTGGCAAATGTTATTATCCTTGCACAGATTCCTATAGAAGAAAATGAACAATAAAATCTGCCTCCTGGAGCAATGTGCTTCACAAGTTTAATGTAATTTTCTCTACTAAAGTATTTACTATTTTGAGAAACATGAATATAATCTTCTAGCTGTCAAGTGAATATAATTCTGCCTCTCATTCAATGAGTAGTTTTGTACCATTATCATTCAAAGGGCGTGAACAAGACCCAACTTAAGGCCCAACTAGGTAACTGGTTCAAATTCATACCCAGTTTCCAAGTTATTTCTGACCTAGGGAATTCCTTTTATTCTTAGATATTTTCACTGTGATTCTGAAATTGGTCTTGCAACGGAAAAATCTGGATCTGTTATAAACTTACAATTAATACCCACAAAGTCCTCTCCAGAATCCCAGAAGTTGAACTTGATACATATCTCCTAGGACAGAATTTCGCCCATGTCAGACTCAAACCAGTAAGGTCAGTTGACTAGTCCAGCCTCTCTTAGAAGTGAGGGCAACCGTTCTCTCAAAGGAAGGCAGATGGTAGAGACAGGCTGCCAGGTGGTCAAACAGTTGTGCTCAACATAGATGCTTGGACATACAATGAATTATGCTTCGGTTTGATTTTTTCCCACTGCATGGATGTCATGTAGACCTTCATTTTATCAGGCAGAGTCCTGAATTATTGCCCTGGAAAGGGACTCAATACCTACTCCAGCTCTACATTCACTCCTATCTATACCCCAACTTGAGAGGAAACTGGTACGGGGAATTTCTCAAAAGAAAGACTTTCAATAAGCCTAAACCAAGAAAGAAGTATTCTATAGAAAATGGGAACATAAAAGTCATTTCCTCCAGCCACAGCCGACACCAAGCCTGTCAACTTCATCATATTTCAGACCCAAAGAATTTCAGTCGTAAGGAAATAGTTACAGATCCAGCCGCTAACTTATCTATTACCCATGTACTGCACTCAGGTAGTTAGCAGGTCTCTGGTCCCCTGCTTTTCCTTGGAGTCGTTGCAGGAGACCCAGCTGTCTGTTTCTTTGCTGTAAACTAGTCAGTTTAAAAGCAGTCCCAGGAATGGGACCTGTTCAGGAAAGAATGGATTTTATGCCTTGCTTATTGCTTCCCAAATGCCAGGAGCTTTTCAGAGTAATAGCAACTGGTGTAAAAAGAGAATTTGAAATAAAAGAAGCTTTTATTGCCCCAGAAAGAGCCTGCCCGTAAACTTTCCACCTGCCTTATCCACTGGGGATTGTGTATGTGTGTATATATCAACAATTTCTGGTCAATGAGAATTTACCTTTCCTATTAGCCTCATATCTTCTATGATAAAAACAGAGTAGGAAAACAGGATGAAACCTCTTTAATTGCAGTGTCAAATGTATTCCGGCCTAATGCTTCACGCATTCTGTCATCAAGAGGACATTTTACTGCCGGTACTGATGCTTTATCCTTGTGCAAAACCTTTCATCTTAGAATATCAAAGATTTCTGCAAATACTAATTCATTAATTAAGCTTCTCAGTGACTTTTCAGAGATAGAGAAAAGAAAAATGTCTTTCAAAAGGAGAGATAGTTAAAATTTGGGTTGTTTCAGTGGCAGCTTCGGTGAACAAAGGATGCCATTTCACTAATGTCACTGTGACCCCCAACACATCTGTCACTGAATCCAGAGCAGACCTCTCTATGAAGATGCAGACATTTTTTCAGGTGAATTTTTTATAGGTTTGTCTTTAGTTTCTAATGAACCTTCTTCATGGCATTTGGTCACAACATTTGTCTCTAATTCCGTTGTTTCTTTGTTCTCTTTTTCTAACAGAAGTTAAAACCTTGTGAACTTTCCGAGACTTATTGGTTCCCATCTGAGTTGCCATAGAAAACTGTGTGCACAATCCCCACCCCTAGGGAGAAGGAAACCACCCTTAGATCTAAGTCAGGTTTTCAAGAAACTGTCCTCAAATGCAAAGTCAAAAAAAAAAAAAGTATAACTCTTTTTGTCTTAATTATACTTATTGTCATCCCTGGTGGCCAAGGGGGCCCTGCAGGTGGATCCCCCCACAACCACCCCAGGAAGAAGTGTGTAAACCACCCTGAGGACCACCGGGACTGACCCACTTAACTGATATTTAGTGACTGCAGAGAAGGCATAGGTACTTTGTCGGTATCATATTCAATTCAGAGTTCTTAGAAATTAAAACCTGTGTCTACAAAACCCACACCATGGTTTAGTTATTTCTATTAATAAAGTAATTTTCTAACTCTTTCTCCCCTTGTCTCTGTCTCTCAACTCTCTTCAAATAATATAGTAGTTAACATTGAAGTAACACAGTGAGGATGTGAATTTCAGGTTCATCTCATAAAATTGATGTGACCTTGAAGGGGTTTACTTAACTTCTCTAAGATTTACTTTCCTCATCTAAAAAATGGAGGCAATCCCAGTAATTATTTTGTTGAGTGCATACAGTAGGCACTCAGTAAATGTTATTTATGTGTACACACAGAGATACAATTTTACATATGTCCTTGTGCTTCTTGGGGCACATCATGCCTATACCTAGAGTCCAGCCAGAAATACATTATTCAAAACATATTCCTGCATCAAAACATATTAAACAGCACATACAAGGTCTGTCCAGAAAAAGTCCAATCATTTTTAATATAAGGAAAGTAGTTGGCATGACATGGGTGTAACCTGGCATCCAAGGAGAGTGGACTGGAATGCACATGCATCAACAATGATGACTTCACTGTGTTAGTCAGTAGGGGTGGTAGACATTGTTGAGTGAACATGTGTACTGCATGGCTGTCGCATTCAAAATGAGTGAGTAGAGCAACAAATCTGCATCAAATTTTGCACTAAGCTTAAACCTTTTTCCGTGGAAACTATTCAGATGATTCAAAAACTATGGGCACTTGGTGCTTGGTAATTTCACCCTAACAATATACCCATTCATGTGTCACATCTTGCGCAGAGTTTTTGGCAAAACATCAAATCACCCAGGTGACTTAGCCCCTCTACAGCCCAGAGCTGGTGCCCTGAGACTTCTGGCTTTGCCCAAAATGATAATCACCTTTGCAAGGGATGAGATTTTAGACCATCCATGAGATTCAGGAAAATACGAAGGGGTAGCTGATGGCGATTGGGAGAACTGTGTGAAGTCCCAGAGTGCCTAATTTGAAGGGGACTGAAGCATCATTGTCCTATGCACAATGTTTTTTGTGTCTTGTAGCTTCTTTAATAAATGTCTCTATTTTTCATATTACATGGTTGGATACTTTTCTGGACAGATCTTGTGTACATCAATGGACAAAATCTCAACAATGACCAACAAGCAACACTATCTTTTATGAGCAGAGTAGGTAATCCAGAAATACTTAAGGCAAGGATAGAAATATCCTGAATGGAGAAAAGGCCTCAGAAATCTTTGACAAATTCACTTCAAGGTGAAGACCAAAGTCTGGGTTCTCCTAGTCACCATGATAGACAAACCTTTCTCATTTTTACTATTTATCAAAAGTTCATTGAATGTTTTTTGTTTGCTTGATTCTTCATTAAAGCATGTTTAGGGAAGTTTAAAGAATAACAGCCCTTCCTTTAAACACTTTAGGTTCTGGTTTGGCTGCCAAAATATGTATTTGTGAAAAGTTCCCTTATAATAGAGAACTATGGGCAATTAATCTTAAAGTGAATTGACTGTTTTGACTGCAAATTCAGAGGAGAGAGTGAGAATGCTATGGGCTAGCCTGATCAGGAAGTATAACATGATGGAAATGCATGATATGAGCTTTCAAAGTCCAGTAACATTAGAAGAGATAGAATATGGAAGAAATAATTTGGGTATATAAGCAAGAGTAAATCATACAAACACAATCAGAAAACTAAATGATCAATGAATGTAAAGTGGGGAAGATGAGAGGAGGCTCTACTAGGCAAGGTAGATAAGCAAAACATATTTGGGTTCCTTTGAACTTTATATGAAGGAAAATTAACACATTCTGCTGAAAGCGATTTGCAAGATTTACATGAGATAATTAGAAATATAGTAAAAGGCACTTTGACTTCAAGGTAATATGAGTCAATCATGAGGTCTGTGGCTATTTAGAGACTAACAAAATTTGGGTTACATTAATAGAATTATGGTGTCTTGAAAGCTAAAGAGTAGTACAGGTCATGGTTAAAGAACTGTACTTAATTTCAGATATCACACCTTAGTTATGAACAAATCCATCTAAAATGAATCCAGGTAAGGCACTGAAGTAGCAACAAGTTTTGATAATTTAGCTACTAGAAACTCTGTCCTATAAGGAATGGTTGAGGTGCTTACTAGGAAAGAGGTATCTTAAAATATGTTGAGGAAGTACATGGAAGTGTTGTATACACTGTGAGTACCATCAAAGAGAGTGCAAGTGGTGCCCTGTAGGAATCTATTGGGTTTCTATTCTTAACACAAAAGAACTTCTACTACTTATAGCTATACAAAGCGAGAGATGATGATGATGTTGTCACTGGAAATATTATAGCTGAACCAAACAACCATATTCATCTGTACCAAACAAGGGCTTCTTATTAACTAGAAAATTGCAGTGTAAGAACCCAAAGGTCTTTTTGACAATAATATTTTATTAATATTTTAATTCTATTCATCAAACTTTCTTTGCTGACAAATGATACTCCTATGGACAATTTTAATCAAGCGCTGAATTGCATGGCTGGTTTTCACAACAGACACTTGCAACAGGAATACTCAGGATCTCTCCGTTTGAAATCTTCCATTTGTAGTGGAAGACATTTCCCATATTTTTTCCACTTAGAAGACAATTTCTAAATTTGAAACCAAAGCAACACAGAGTTAAGTTTTTAATCAAGTTATCTGGTATCAGTTTTAAACGATGGCAGAAGTTTCAAAAATATAACTACTTCCCAGTCTTTGAATTTAATGACAATGAGATTGCACAGTTTAGTTCTATGTCAGCTATATATAACTAAAACATTTTCTGTTATCCCATTCATAAATAAGTCTTTTTAATTGTTGTTGGACTTGTTAGCTTAACTCTAGCATCTTCAAATTCAAATGGTTTTATTATCATTATTAAAAACAGAAACACCTATTTGTGAGCTATAGATCAAATAATGGCTACATGCAATAATGAAGTGATTGCATTAATATAAAGTCATTAATGTAAATACAAATCACCCAAGGCTGCAAGTCTGAGTTTAATAAAGCAGCAGAATAAACCCATTTAGTCTGGGATGTTTGAATTTTACTTGTGCACAGATTGGGATTTCCATCCACCTACCACACCTGGCTTCTGGTACCTAATTCTGCAGGCCAGTCTACAGATGACATTTTCCTCTTCTATTTCCTCTTCATTTACCTTCCTGATGAAGGTGCTAGCTTATGCTTCTGTGAATTAAGTTGTGCTGGTTTTCTTCCGGCTTATATGGAGACTTATAAAAAGAAAATAGTTGAGTTATTTGCATGACCTTTTATATTCATTTTCCATAATATAAAATCATGTGCTTTTTTTGGTAAAAGATACTAATGACACTCTGCAGTGTATAGTGTTAATTGTGATTTTAATGAGAGTGACATGCAGGACTGGGTGAAAATACGATTTTAAAAGCTACAAGCTGTAAAGGTCACATATGAGTGAAGTGGCACATTTTTATGGTATATTGCTAGGAACCTAGTCTCCTCTATGCTCACAATGATGTTATTCTTTGTCTAGTGCAGATCATATGCTTTGACAGCATACTAGATTTTTTTTTTATTAGAAAACAGTGTATTTTAAAGTCTTTCCAAATAACTCAGTGTTCAACCATGCGATTATGTGATTGGAACAACCTTAGATGAAGACAGAATATCAAAGATTAATAGTTACACTAACAAAATGATAATCTAATGGTAAAAATTTACATCATGTTTCATTAAATATATATTTACAGAGATAATCTCATTGGGCAAAGATTGTTGGCTGTGTGCTCACAATTCCAAATCGCATTGAATGCTATGAAGACACTGCGTGAGATTACGTCAAAGGTAGTGACACTTAAATGTGTGATCATAGAAAACCATCCTGAACACAGAACATTTGAACTAAAACTTCCATGGTACTAAGGAGCCAGGGAGGTTAAGCTCAGACAGGGGAAATAGGAAGTGGAAAGCCTAAGAATGAATCTGAAGTGCTCTGTTAGAAAAACAAGTAAACAAGGCCAGGGCAAGTAGAATGTAAAAGTCAGAAGTGGCTCATCCTGGGGCCTAGGAGGCCACCAGAATATGGAATATGGAGTTGAATTTCATTCTAAAAAAAAAATAGAAAGTCATTGGTGAGGTTTAGACATGAAGGTGACATTGTACTAAGTAGCTGCTCCTATGGAGAAAAGGTGATGGGTTGACAAGAGTAGAAGGAGGGAGACCAGCTGGAAGGGTCTTGATGTCCAGCTACAAGATGATGGTGGTTGAACTGAGTACCAGTGGAGGGAAAGAGAAGTAGACAGATCTGGAGTACATTCTGCTGACAGAGAAGAAAGGACAGTGGCTACATTATCTAAATCAACATAGAATTGTACCCTTGCAAAATGAAGTTGTGTCTTTTTTAGTCTTTCTGTTCTTTTTACCTCTTGCACAAACTTCTTGGAGAGATGTGATTAAAAATCATGTTCTCTTGTATCTTCAAACAGAATACAAAGATAAAAATTTTATGCCAAGAATGAGTTTGCTTTGGGAATCTGTTTCCACAGGAACATGGCTTCAAATGTCTCAGCTTCCATAAATTTTAAATTAATAATTGGTAAGCTTAATGATCACTGGAACCTATACTTAAAGATTTTGGGGGAGGTGAATTTTGCAGAAACTAACCTAGAAATTCACATGCATTCTGCAGTAACTGATAGAATATAAAAATAAGAGGCAGTTTAGACACTGCTGATAGGATGAAAAAGGGTCCTTTAGCAAAGGCATCTTCCTTCATTTGCAATAGGTTAAGGTTGAGAGATGTCACTTGGCTTTGCTCAGTGACCAAAAGAGATTTAGATTTGAAATCAGACTAAAAGGCACTATGACCATAAGAAAAGACTGATTGGGGCTTTGGCAACTGGTACAGAACTCCTAGCTGCTTGTTATGTAAGGATAATTTTATCTGCTTTTAGGCAATAAAGGAGAAAATCAGTCTCTGCTTTCATGATTTGCCAATCTTTTTTCTGCACATCCTGCCTAGCTATTGTCTGGTTACAGGAGTCTGAAGCATGTGTGAAAATCAGCCCATTGCTAGTCCTTTCTGGATAGTGACGTTATCTTCTCTACACAGGGACTGTCACAGGTTTCTAATAGAGTCCTGTGGATGGTGGAGATAGGAGGCTTATTGGGCCAAGGACCTTGTTTCCTTTTAATTCTTTCCTTTTACAAATGATTAAAGATAAGTTTCCTTTTTCTTTTTTTTTTAAGAGACAGAGAACTTCTAATATGTACATCTGACCCCCCCCATCTTTTTCCAAAATCCTTAACATTGTATGTTACATTTCTCCTGCACTTCTCCTACCAATAGTTCTTTTAGTAATACCATTTTAAAGTCATGGGTGATCAAACCTTTCTGAGAACTTACATACATAGTAAGTGATCAGACTTGATAAGGATCCATTGCCATCTTCATTCTCAAAGACCATGCACAACATTTAGAAGGGAGAATGATTTCTTGTGCATCCCCATTGGACTTTTGTCTCTTGCCTAAAATTTGGAGAAAGAAAATAACATCTTCCAGGATGAAAGCCAGAACTGAATATGTCAAGTAGCTCAACTGGTACCACTTTCAAGAAGTTACTATCATAAATAGCCTGGTTGGACCAACTCCTGAGGTGATCCTTTTGTCACCATTGAAGTGCAACATATGCCTAAATTCTCTGACAATACTTCTTCAGTTGTTGAGCAAGGAGCTGTTGTCAAACACATGGTTCCTGCCTCATCAGTAGAGTACTTGACAAAACTACCCTTATCCATGTGGTTAGGGAGTCCATGGACTGAGGGGTCCTGCATAGGCTGGAAAGTAGAGGAATGGTACCAGACCAGATAAAATTGATCAGCTGCAAACAGTTATGTTTTCCCACAAATGGAGACAGGTCTCTCCCTTAGAACTGGTATGTGTGGCCTCAACCTCTCTGGATTCTGGCACATTCTACATCACAAAGACATTTTCTGTTTCTGCTATTTCTTGAGATCATCCTTTCACAGAGGTGGCTTGGCACTGGTTATTTTATTTGACCTTTGTAAGTGCCAGTATCTGAACCAGAGGAAGTCTAGTGACTTCTTGCATGAGCTCTGCTCAGACACTCAGGGCACATGTTGGAGTACACACATGTACATACTTATGTGCTTGTACATATCAACATAACTATGCATATGAAGAGGCATATGCAGGCACATGTCCACATAGAAATAAAAAAAGCCTTTCAGCATCTGGAGCCCTTATAGAGCTGGAGGTCGAAGGTAGGTACCCAGATAAGAAATAGAAATAAAACATCATTAATCCCAACATAGTTAAGTAGGCCTCACATAATTCAGCTGAATGATTGTGATACTGTCCAAACTGAAACACGAAACTGCCTCTGAAGCAACTTATATTTTCTGTGGAAATTTGCCACAAAGTGTGAGTTCATGACAGAGGGTTCTAGCCTCTGTGGGCGTTGTGACATCACAGTGGCAGTTCTGATTCCTCGCCATCAGTGTGACTGTCTTTGTTTCCTCTTGTAGATCTTCGAGTGCCTATTTCTATAAATAAACTCTGTTCAGGCATTGAAGATGGGCTTGAGAAGGAGGAAGACTTCCCTGGCTCTCAGAGTTTGGCTAGATTGCCTTCTTTGTTCTAGAAGTATCCCATGCTTTCCCTCCTCAGAGCACTGACCTCAAAGTCTTGTAATGTGTGTCTATCTTCCCCTAAGTCTGGGGGCTACTGGAAGGCAGGGAGTTTTTCCTATTTACTCCCTAACAAGAGCTTGCACAGTGTCTGGCACATAGTAGGTTCTCAATAGTTGACAAATAAACCTACATCATAGATATAATTTAATGCTTTAATTCAATACAACTGCTTATCCTTAAAAAATGTATTCCTTTATTCACCAAAATTATTAGCACATGCCATTTATGCTTGGTGAGTTGGAAGGGAAAAGAAAAAGACAAAACACTTGATCTTAAAAGGTTTATTGACAAGACTCTGTGTTTGTGTGCAACACTGGAAGAACAGGCTTAACTAATTGCTAAGATTTTACACATTTATTGCTGTAATAAAATTTATAAAACAATTTAATCTATGTTAATTTGAAGAGTATGTTGTATTTTCCAGACTCCAATTTTGATCATCACCCTCAAAAGAGGGAGAAGTTCTTATAATAATTTTGTTTCTAATAACACAACTTCATTATTTCATTATGGGGTAGAAGTCAGAATATATTTAAAACTGACTTGGACCTTTTTAAAAGAAAGCTACATGGTTATAGAATTGTTTGTGTTTTCCCATTTTATGCATCTTGTTCATCCCTGGTCCCTGTGGGCAGCTGGAATGAAAGGTCAAGTTACTGTCAACTGTGAGAAAGTCTGTTTCAGAAATGATTCCAGCTGAGCTCTCCCAGGAGATGTCACACCTTGACATGTGGAATAAGGTCTTAGGGAAATGCCTTTAAAATTTACATGCAAATATGTCCTGTCATTATGTGTATGTGGGTGTCTTGCTCATATATGTGAATGCAAGAGCATGCATGTGCATTGTGTGTATGTGTGTTGTGTATGCACATGTGTGTTGTATATAGTATGCATCTACATATGTGTTGTGTTGTATGCATGTGCATTCCATGCACATGTGTTTTATATTTATTACATATACAGGGAAATGTGTATGTATTGTGTGTGTGTGGCAGTTTTCCATTTTTACCCAAATATATTCTCAGGAAGTGAAAGAGAAAATGTGTCATTATCTGTGGAGAATACAGCCTCAAATTAAATAGATTAAAAAGAACCTTTCCTAGGTTGTCAAAGAAAATTTTGAAGGGTTTTCAAAAAGGGAAGGAAATCTCTCGGGCAACCATATCTATATTTGCATTGCTTGTTTCAGAATAAAGACAAAAAAACCCAAACACATCCACGCCACAAGCTCCTGACAGAGTCATATTTTGAAAAATGCTGGTTGGTAGCACCTCCGTGATGTGCCTGCCCGTGACATTTTAAGATCACAAATTGCTGCTAGGAAACACTCCCTCTTTTCATATTTACACTTAAAAAACCTTTTCTTCTTAATGGTTAATTAGGTCACTAATCAAAAGAAGCTCTTAAGAGGAAAATGAAATGTTGACATTTTGCAATTATTTGCTACTGTGAATAATACATAAACATATTACTTATGGAGAATGTGGCTTTCAACCTCTTTCTGCCATGAAAGCCCCTGCTGACAGCAGAATCCCCGTGCTGTCTCGGACTGCCACCACCTCCTCCCTGCTCGCATTCACTTTGGGTCACTTAGGTGTCATTATCCTGTGTTTTTCCAAAATGCAGAATCGGTGATGAAGTGCATGTACGTGTGTGTGTTTGCACGAAGTATATTGTTCTTGTCTACTTTACATCATAAGTGTTAGCACACTGGCGCATTGCTAATTACTTGAAATAGAGACTCCTGTAAAAATCGGTTTAACCAGGAATAGATAATATTCTAATACTTCAGGTCTGTGGCAAGCACTTCCTGCGTTCTTCTTTAGTACAGGATTGCAATAAATAGGAGGAATATGGAGATGGCTGGCACACAGCGTGCGTCCCGAAGGGGCTGAGGGAGAGGTGACATCCAGCACCCAGCCACATCCAGGGTCGATCTTAGAAGCATATATAAAATGTCTGGCTTCTCATTTAGTTTCACGTCAAGCGATCTCTTCCTCCACGTCACTTCAATCATGCAATCCCATCGTTAAAACCACCACCACCAAATCTGTCACTCCAAAATCTTCATTTCAGGCGTTCCTATAGACAGACTCAACCTTTTATCGCAGCCCACTCATCCCCAGCACTTGACTCTGGTGTCTTGTGGTGTCTGCACCCCACATTTCTCACCATGCTCAACACTCTTCAGCTGGATCCATCCCTCCTCATGTTGTTTCCTGGGTTACCGGGTAGCCTCATCTCTGGGTTCCTGGTCTTCAACTTTGTTTTCTTGTTGTCTTATGATGCTTTTTTAACAAAAGAATATAAATTAGGTAATGACAATTACTTGTGGAAATGGTTGTGAAATGAAAGAATAAATTCAAGTCCATTCCCTTGTGTTGTCTGCCCTGTCTTATGCGACTCCAGGCTGGCAATCTGCAACCAGTTAGCCAAAAGAATTTTTAAAACGTGCAATACCTGACTACTTGTAGTCAGGGGCGCTGACCTCTTTTCCCTTAGATTGTCAAGTAAAAAAGAATGACAGTCAATACAATAATAGTCATCCAATGTGAATGAATCAAAATTATACCTATTTTTTTCAGATTAAAGAATATTAGTGATTAGTTTATGCGTGTCAGGAGATGAAAAACGTTGGAAATTGCTGCTTGAGGCTAACACCCCCAGAAAGCACGGTGGAAAAGACCTTGGCCTCTTTACAGCTGTGTCGAGATCCTGGGGCTGCTGTAATAAGATACCACTAACCGAGTGGCTTGAAACAACAGAAATTTAGTCTGTCACAATTCTGGAGGCCACTAGTCTGAAACATAGGTATCAGCAGACCACACTGACTCTGAAGCGTTGTAAGAGAGAATCCTTCATTGCCTCTTCCTACCCTCTGGTGGAGGCTGGAAAAAAAATCTGGATGTTGCCTGGCTGGTCCCTACGTGTCTCCAATTTCTGCCTCTGTCATCACATGGTGATCTTCCTTGTGTACCTATGCATCTGTGTCTCCTTCCCTCATCTTGTAAGACAGTAGTTACTTGATTTAGGAGCCCACACTTATCCAGTGTGACCTCTTCTTAACTAAACTAATTGTACCTGCAAAAACTCTATTTCCAAATAAAGTCACATTGTGAACTTCCAGGTGGAGTGAATTTTGCAAGAACATCATTCAACTCCCTACAGTAGTGATTGAGTCCTGTGGAAGACAAATGCACTCACACACATGAGTCATTCGAACTCTCGAAATCTAGGTGCTCACATTTTCAAAAGAGTTTGTATTTACTTGTCTTTCTCACATAGTGGTCGCAAACATTCAGGCGAAACACTTTGATGGAGAAAAGTTGCGCACTGCAAGAATCTATACACATATATTAAACACTTTGATTACATAGATGCATATTGAAATACAACATTTTTAGAACATATTTTTATTCATAAAAAGGAAGTGAAATAAAATATTCCTGAGTGTCAAATTTTGAGTGCAATTCATTATCCTAAATTGCACATTCAATTTCTAGTATAGTTTCAAATATATGTTAACTAATTACCAGTGTTTTATAAAAATGGAAGAGTTTTGAAGATTACCTCTTATACTCCCCCAGTTTAATGACTGGACAACTGAGCCTGGAAAAATTAAGTTACGTGCCCACTTTTGTCTAGCACGTTTGTTGCAGAATGAAAACTCACTTCTTATTTCAGGAGAAATGAACAGCTAATATATGAAGTCAGATTACTTAATTGGCTCACGACCCTCACTTTCTCTTTGGAATGATGCTTTTAATACAGAAGGCAGCAGGTAGACACTGGAGTTTAAAAGGCTGATTTGAATTTGAGATATTGAGTCACTTAATACTGCTCATGTTTCTTAATATCCCTCAGATTTGGTTTTCTCAGCTGTAAAATGAGAATAACAATCTTTATGCACAGAGTCAATATAAATATTACTTGTTTAAAGGGAGTAAGTTACATTTATTAACTGTACATACATACATAAACTAAAGGAGATTAAGTTTACATAAATACGCATATGCGCGCACGGGGCAGTGTGCAAAAATGCATGCTGAACTAAAGAGAGGTGATGACGATGATGATGATGATGATGATATGACCAAATAACAGATAAACAATCATGTTTGGGGGAAGCTAATATGTAACCCATATTTTTTTTTCTCTAGGGATTAATACGAAGCACTGTAGTTTCACCTTACTAGGTCTTTTCCTTATTTATGTCATTTTATAAAATTTTCTCAGTAAAACTAGGTAACAAAATTCACAGGATTACAGATGAGAAAATTAAGGATCAAAACATTTAAGTGCATCGTCCAAAGCCATCCACCTCATATGTGCTAACGATGGATTTCAAATAGGTGTCTGTCCAAGAGCAAAGGTTAGGGTCTGTCCTGAAGCTGATATACACAAGCTGCAAAATATTTAGGGATGCAGAAACCAGAACTGGGGTATTGACCAGAGCAGTTATTTAGAAAGCCCTATCGACATCCAGGCACTGATGGACGAGTCAGTAAATGCATGGTTCTGCACCTGGCAGTCTCCGGACACCTTCCAAGCTCAGATTCTGCCTCTGCTCTGCCTCTGGGGATGACTGCTTGATTAATGAGCTTCCATTCATAAAGCTTCCTGACGAGAAATGTGTGCCATTGCTGTAAGTGGTAAGTTATATCATTGTTTGGAATGGCATTGAGACATGCCGGCAAAATCTCTACCCCAGTGGCTAGGGAAATGGGATAATATAATCAAATCTGTGAATATACTTGGCAAGGCTGTAGGCTTATCGTGGGGGGCCATTTTGAGTGAAAATCAGCTGGATTCCTGGCTAGATATGTGTTCCAGTTCCCTATATTTATTAAATATTTTTAAGATTATATCTTAACTTAATCCTTTTTAAGTCTTTGGAATTCATTCTAGTTTAGCTCACAGATGAATGAAATGGCAAAAGTTAAAGAAAATGTCAGTACATTGGTTTTCTCTGAATATTTTTGATTTGGGTAGAACCTAGGTAGGAAGAATAACTTTAAAATATTGTTGGGAGATAGGGAGAAAATATATAAAAATTTAGGCATAACTTCTTATGTATGAGCCTTAGTGAAGGTCTTAGGAAGGTGTATTTGCTAGCCTTTTAGCATCTGAAGGTACACACCTGAGGGTGCATTTAGTTTTCATTTGTGGGCTTATCTGTCCAAAATCTCTAAGAGTTTTACTATGCATGGGTAAGATAATGAATTGATTTTTTAAAAAGGTTTCAGTCAACTGTTTTTATTTTTTGTAGGGTGTTAAACAATGGGTTTGATTCATTTGAAATAAACTTTCACATTAAAGCACAGAAGACACAGTCGAAGTGAAAGTTGGTATATTCAGCTCATCCAGATTTATATTTCTGAGTCAATATTTTTATTATTCATGAGTTTTCAATACCCCTCAGACTTGTGCACAACATATAGTTTCCAACAAATAGAAGTATTTGTGCAAAATATTGTGCTGGCTTGCAAGACCAGACTTAAAATTTGCTCATTCCTTCCTTCCTTCATTCATTTAATAAATGTTTATGGAGCGACTGTTATATATGAGTGTTGGTTGTAGGACCAGTGGCTCTGCAAGAGGTGAGAGTCCACAGAAGATTCAGTTTTGACTTGAGGGGTTTCTTTTGAGCTGCAATGGTGACCTGCAAGCATGTTCTCATTCATTGTCTCACAGTCTGCATATAAACAGGTGCCACATGAATAGCACTCACAAAACATACCCTGACAGAAGTTTTAGGAATTCACTAAATGATTCTGTGGTTTGATATTTTAGTCCTTTTATTTCTTGTATACCACCTGTCTCAGTTTCTGAAATTCCACCTTAAGTGAATTGTTATTTCTTTCATCTTAAAGGAGATGTAATGTATAAGATAATTTTCAGATAAAGTGAAAACACCTTTTTGACAAAGTAGAATACGCAAGGACTAAGCTCTCTTCACCACACCAAAGACAGAAGACACACATATAATAACATATACATATTCCCTGAGAATACATGTATGTGCTCATCTAAAATACATGATGCTTAGTAAATACAAAGGGAGGAAAAGGAATATCGCAGTGGGGCAGCCTGGTGGACACCTGACAGTCATGTCATCAAAGCAAGCATCATCAGTAATGGGATGAAACCCCAGGCTGCACAGGTGGAGGGAAGGAATGAGAAGCACCCAGCAGCGGTTATCAGTGAGAGTCCTACCAAGGCTGCATAGCCTGAATCTAATCACAAGCAAACATCAGAAAAAATCTGAAATGAGGCTCATCCTACACAATCATTGGCCTGTAAATACAAATTATAAAATCATAGGCCACAGAAAATTAGTTTCAAGTCCACTTTTCTCAAGCACGTGAAAGCACTCACCACCAGAACAGTTGCAACAGCTTGGCAGTAGCAGCTGCCCTGGGGAGGGAAAATAAAGAAATGAGTCCTTCTTAATGAATTTTGCCAGTTAAGTATTAATTAAAAACATAGCTAGGCAAGGCAGGGAGAGAAAATTTTCATTTGATTGCAAAGTTTTCAGTTGCCTTAATAGAGACGATTCGAACTCCACTAACTGAAACTCCACAAAACAAAATAGAACAAAATTTCGCATATAATATGAAAAGCTAGTTAGTGAACAACAAAAAACACACACTCACAACAACAACAACAACAACAACAACACAATAGTTACTAAACAAAAATGTATATGTTGGATGTCCCCGAAGTACAAGGTGCTGGGGGTAATAGAAAGAGTTCTGAGATAACTTTCCCTCTCAACATAGTTTCTGATTTAGATGAGAAGAGAGAGATACACATAGATATTCTGAAACAGATAGCAGGGCCTTGACCTCTCTCATTCTTACTTGGCTTGACACTGCAAGCTGCCAGATCTCTGACCTAGATATGGGAGATGCACATCTGGCAGGTCTTGATTATTTCAGAGTTTCCTCACTTCTTGACCTCCTGCACGTATGTGCTCAGCTAAACTGAGCTCATCCAGCCACCAAAGAGGACCCATGGAAGCCTCTGTTCATTTCAGCTTGGTTCTACTTTATTTTATTGCACTCTGAGGACCCCTGTTTTGGAGAAAGAGTCTGGGTTTTAGGAAGAAGAGAGAGCTAGAGGAGCAAAGAGAAGTGTGTTTTGATTATCTCCTTGTTGCCCTTTTCTTTGACACTGTCTTGTTTCCCTGACCACGGCCTTATTCTGCCAGATATGTTTCATTTTCTACATGACTTCATCTGGACGGGCACTTCAAGCTGTGATTGCTAAGTCTGAAGTCCCATCGTAGGCCCTGTTACTACTGAAAAAGAGGCCTTAAGTTTAAAGTGAGTTAAAAGAAGCAATGTCTTCAAATTTGTATCTTTCTGATCCTTCTCTGCTGTTGGCTGCTTCAAAGAATATCAAATTATTGTACGTTGTATAGCAAATGTCTCCAATGGGCATGCTTCTAAAATGCATTCAGGAAATCAGTCTTCCAGCTCAGAGATTTGATGGTGAAACCTCTTGTTGACGTGAGAAACTCATTCTGCGAGTGAAACTTCAGCAGCATGCACTTCTCCCACATGGCTCCCAGCTGCTTGTTCTTGTCCTCAAATGGTGACTGAGGATCACATCGTTTCCAGATTATTTGAGGTAACAACTGGACTGTTTTATTCAAATGCATTCTATTCCCCAATATCTGCCACCCCCGTCACCAAAATCCCTCAAAGATGCTTTTGTATGACCTTCCTATTCAATTCTAGGTATGTCTTTAAAGCAAATGAAACAATTAAATCTTTCTTTTTTTCATGAAGCATACATAGTCGCCATCTTTTAGTCCTTCAGAATTCCAACCACAAATCATTCTTGAGAGAGCAGTCAGTGTCTCTGGATCTGAGCTAATAAGTGCTAAATTTCTACATAAATATTTTATGTAATTCAGTGAACATTGATTTTAGGGCTCTAAAAATCACACCTAAAAGAGTTTTGAAAATACATGCCAAAAGGAAAATGTTTAATTAACTCTATAAGATTAAAAAACTGCTTTGTTTTAAATTTGCATTGCATTATTTAATTAAAGTGCCCTGCATTTGGATATAATTCATAAGCAACTTAAACATTCCATTGTGATTTGCATATAAAGAAAGTTTTCTAACTGGAAAAAGAAAATATTTCATAAATGCTGGTATCATAAGCTTATATAAGTAAAAATAAACAAACACAAAAGTAAAAGTAAATCTAAAATAGATATGCCAAGAAACTCCATTAATGTGGAGCTAATATATTTTAATCATGTGATTACACAGACACCGACTAGTCTGAAGTGACTCATTTCAGTAACTATAAGACTGCACATTTTTAATGCAGTTAAAACAAATAATGCTGCTAAAGTGAAAGGGAGGAAAGTGCCCCTGTAACAGTGAATTGGTTCAAGTCGTTAGATGATCTTTAGTACCTTTATTTTTAAATATAGGTACATGTAAAATACTAGTTTTAAATAATTCTTATCTATCCATAAAGTTGGTTCTTCAAGAATTTTTTGTCAGACATGAAAGCAAATTGACTTACAAAAAAGCTAGTACAGTGTTCTATGGTGATCTAAACTAAGTAAATTATTCATTTATTTTGGTTTAGTTCCCAACTACATCAATGCATTAAATGAAGGTCAAGAACATTAAGTATTCTTCTATTGTTTTGGAAAAATTAACTTAGCTTTTCCCATTTGCTTTGTTTCTTTAAATGTTTTACTGCTGCCTTACTAGTACATTGTGCAGAGTCCCACCTTATTTTTGCCCCCAGAGTAAATTGCACCCTGGCAATAACTTTTGTAAATCCCAAGTAAATTTCACACCCCCAGTTCAATGTTTGCGCCGAGGAAATGCACTCTCATTTCAATACTTTCTTTAATAGAATATTACTCATTTTTTTCTTGCTATAGACTTATTTTCAAATTAATAAAAAAGTTCCCTTTTCTCCTAGGATGTATAAAAAAGTACAAGTTTCCACTTCTATCTCCCAGGTCTAATTATGTTCAGAGTTTCTTCATTCCAGGAGAACATTCACATATTTTGTATTTCTGAATCATAGGAATAAAAAAAAAGTTGCAAACATAAATGTGAAAACTTTCAAATGATATAAATTTACAGTCATGATGGAAATAATACTGTTGAATTACCTTCTGGGAAATGGGGTCTTGGTGCTTCTAGGGAAAGATGCTGATACAAGTTTGAGAGAAAGCTGGTTCTCAGGGTCTGAAAAGAGAGGGGTGCTGGGTTCTGTGATTGACCATGATGTCCACACAGAGCAGAACAAGCCCTAACAGAGTGCCAGTCACAGCAGAGCCCAGGCATTGTGCACTGAATGCTAAGCATCACAGCACTGGGGGCCTTAGTGAAAGAGGTGGGTGCTTCTGCTTTCTGATGGACCCTGGGGGCTAGATAAACAAAGCAACTTACTCTCTTGAGAGGTCTCAAGATAGATATACATTCATTTAAAAAGATAAAGAAATGTGATATCTCTTTCATCTGCCCATAGTGATGAAACCTATTATGAAAATACTGTGAAATAAGAATCTGAAACATAAAAGTTTTCCTCTTTAGAAAATATGGTTTGGTTAAGTCCCTTAAGTTAAGTTTCTATTGATTTATTACAGATGAGATTAGTGCATGGAAAACATTACAGCTTTGCAATCTAGCTTTATAAATACTATCTCGACCCAGGTTTGAAGCTGTGGTTAGAAGCTAATTATTTCCCCTCCCTGAGTAGCCCACTCAATCCTCATCCTCACTCATCTCCCCTGTTTGGCTCTCAAAATCTGAACCTCTACACACCCACCCTAATCACTCCAGGCCTGGGTATCAAACAATCAGAGATACCCCCTATGTTCCAGAGACTTCTACAATTATTTAAATTGCTAATCCTAAACCTGCTGAGCCTGACTCACCCATTTCTCTCCATGGAAACCACATTGAAGGTGCTTGTCCACAGTACCCCCTCTCTCTGTGCCTTGCGATTCACCCTGGTGCTCCCCATGACTGGCTCTCAGAAGTCTGAGCTCACAAGGGAACTTATAGCTGCACAGGGAATTCTGAGTAATGAAACTGTGAAATTCTTTCTTTCTCTCTCTCTTAATGTGCATCTGGCTTCATTATACTTTACTGAAGTTATTGGGTTTAGAACACATTTTTCATGCACTATTAACATTCACCACTAGAGCTCATTTCTGTGTGCATCTGAGATTGGAAAGTAGGGTCAGTAGCCATTTTTTGGGTCCTAATGTAGCTTCCAAATGATTACTTCTTCCTGTAAAAAGTCCTTTTCCTTTGAAGCTCTTCATTCCTCAATCTTACCTTGTTTAGCCCAGACACTGAATCCTGTTGTGCTCTTGGTTATCTTCTGCATTCCGAGTCCTGCCATTATCCTGGGTGACTTCAACATCCATTTGTCCATCTATTCCACACTGTAGCATATTGCTTCATATTTGTTCTTTGACCTGCCTGTGTCTATAAATTTCACCTCTATTCATATTCAAATCCACTTCTAAAATCAGTTCTGAAGGTCTGAAGTCCAAAATGACTCTCACTGGGCTAAAGTCATGGTGTCAAAGTTGAAACAAAGGCTACTTTTTATAAGATCAATAAAATTAATAAGCATTTAGCTACACTAAATATTAAAAGATATAACTTATCAATATAAAATACATCAAAGAGATATCACTAAGAGATTATACAGAAATTTAAATAATAAGGGAGTATGACAAATAACACTATGCAAATAAATACAACTTAGATGAAGTTGACCAAATTCTTTGAAAAATCACAAATTACCAGGTTTCACCCAAGATGAAATAGATAACATAAATAGTCCTATTCTATTAAAGAAATGAGATTTATTATTAAAAGCCTTTGGAAAAAAATAATCTCCAGACCTAGATTGTTTCACTGGTGAATTCTGCCAAATATTTAAAGAGGGAGTAACAATAAGCCCACACAATTTCTTTAAAAAACAAAACGCACAAAAAAGAGGAGGGAACACTTTCCAAATCCTTTTATGAGACTAGAATTATCCTAACTCCTAGACCATATACAAACATTACAAAACAAACAAACAAAAATACACATAAACAAAAAAAACTACGGATAAATTTGTCTCATAAGCATAGACACAAAAATCCTTAATGAAATACTAGTAAACCTAACCCAGCAATATGTGAAAGGAATAATAAGCTGTGACCAAGTGGGATTCATCCTGGGGATACAAGGCCAGTTCAAATCTTGGAAATCAATGAATGTGATCCACTATATTACATACTAAAGATTAAATAAAAACATGTGATCATATCAATTAATGCTCAAAAAGTATTTGAAAATGTTCAGCTTCCAAATATGATTAAAAAAATTGACAAATTAGGAATTGAAGGGATCTTCCTCAACATGATAGAGATAATCTATAGGGAAACTATAATTGAGAATATTTCAAATAATAAAAAGCAAAATTATTTCTCCCAAAGATTATAAGTAAGGCCTGGGTATCCACCATTACCACTTTTACAAGTCATACTGAATTTTCTAGTCAGTGAAATGAGTAAGTAAAATGAATTTATAAGACATGCAGATTGCAAAGGAAAAAAAATGGTCTATTCATCATTATTCTATTGTTATGAAAACACTGTTAGAAAATGAAAGAACAAGCTATAGACAGGGAGAAAGTATTTGCAAACAGATATTTGACAAAAGACATGTACCCAGAATATGTAAAAGATTATTCACATATAACTAAATTTTGTGTAGTGTGCTGGAGAGAAATACATAAAATTATCAACAATGACAAAATGATCAAGTCTTGATTGCAATGAAACAAACAGCCCTGTTAAAATTAGGCAAAATAGTTGAACTGACACTTAAAAAGGAGACACATAGAAGGCAAATAAGCACATAAAAATGTGCAATAGCACTAATTATTAAAGAAATGCAAATTGAAACCTGGTAAGATACTGCTATCCATTTATTGGAACAATTATAGACAAAAGCAAAACAAACAAAACAAAACACAACACCCCTTATAACTATACTAGTGCTGGCTAGAGTGTGAAACAACTAGAACTCTCATGTATTCCTATGGGATTCAACTATTACATCCATTCTGGAAAACTGTTGACAGTTTCTAATAAAGTTAAATATATACGTACTTATTTTATACCACTGTGATTTATCCTAGGTGCAAATTTACATTCATACAAAAAAAAAAAAAAAAAAAAACCCTGCATGAATGTGTATAGCAAACCTATTTATAATTGACCCAACCTGGAAACAACTCAAATACTCTTCAACAAATGAATGGATAAACAAATTGTGGCAAATATATGCAATGGAGTGCTATGAATACTAATACAAATGAAAAGACAAACTGCTGAGACATGTGGCATCATCAGTGCATCTCAGGAATTATTCTGAGTAGAAAAACCATTCTCCCAAGGTTACTTACTGTAAGAGCCCACTTATTTATTTTTTAAATATTTCATTCTTTTAAAAAATATTTTTAAAAATTTATTTTTAGACTGAGGGGAAGGGAGGGAGAAAGAGAGGGAGAGAAACATCAATGTGTGCTTGCCTCTCATGCGCCCCCTACGGGGGGACCTGCTGGCAACCCAGGCTTGTGCCCTGACTGGGAATTGAGCCTGCAACCCTTTGGTTTGTGGACCGGCACTCAGTGCACTGAGCCACAGCAGCCAGGGCTGATCCCATTTACGTAACAACCTGAAAAGGCAAAAATCAGAGCAATGCAGAACTGACTAGTGTTGTCATGCTTTAGGGACACCTCTTTGATGGTCTTGAGGATGCTGAAACTGTTCTGTACCTTGATTGTGGTGAATCTGTGTATTTGTGAAAACTGAGCTCTGCAACATAAAAAGGCAATTGTACTACGTGTTTATTTAATAAGTAAAATGTTTGAAAATATCTGAGTGCACAGCGGATAAAAAAATTGTTTTTCAACCACTCCCAGCATTTTACTCACACTCCAGGCACATCCAAAAATTCTCCAACATTGTTTTGTTCGCGTCTCATATTGTATGGGAGAGTAGGAATGTGGTCAATAGTTGTCTTAGGATCCAGGCTCAAAGGCAGGTCCACAGTTGTTTATAAGATTTCAAGGGAGTGGTGAGCAGAGCTGCCATGTTGCTCTGCTGGGAAGGAGGGGGTGAGAATTTCCATGCACACCACAACACTGTTGCCCCTCGGAGTAGCATTGACTGTGAATAACTTACCATCACAAAATAATATCCCTTACCTTCACCCCTCACCCACAAACTGTTTGTGGAGAGAGGTCTTACAGAAGTTAAAGTCTACAGGAGCTTAGAAGTCTAAGTAACCCTTGGTTTTCTTATTTATAAAATGGTGATAGTAGTGCTCACTGATGTTGAGGGTTACATTAGCACAAAACGTGCCTTGCGTGCTATATGTTTTCAACAAATGTATTCTTTTAGTTGAAAGGAAGAGGCACAAGAACAATGGAGAAATTCAAGATTCTTACTATTTCATCTTGCCTAGGGCTGGAATGGTAGGTCTAAACTAATCCAATTGTAAGAAGAGCTCCATAGCCTTGGGTAATGATTATCAGATGTACTTCCCGCTCACTTTAGTGGGCTGGTAGCTATTTTCAAAGATAAGTATTATTGGATTCTAAAAAAATACAAAAATAAAAATAAAAATAAAGAAACATAAAATGTCTCTTCCTGTCTTTTAATCCTTCAAGTTGTGAAACCCTATGCAGTTTAATCCTGAAAGGGATTCCCGTGGTACGGTTCACACTAGAGCAATTAATTGACTACTGCTGTTCGCAACATGTAGTCTGGGACACAGTAATAGCCACCTCCTCCCAGCAAGATGTGGTCTTGTTTACCATTATTGGTTTGGACTCTTCTGAGAGTCTTTGATGCATATGACAAGGTTCATTTCCAAGCCAATTTGAATTAATTTTTCCCAAAGATTCTGTGAAGCTCTGGTAAATGCTTTCCCCAAATCAGTATCCCTTACATTTTGCTCTTTTTCTCACTTCTTCTGCCACCGACATTACCTAGAATTAAGTATCCATCTTGACCAGAAAAATAGCTCCTTTGTTATATACAGTTATGGATGATTTGCTTAAACATTACTGGGTAGAAAAACACAGTCATTTAAAGTTGAAAGTAATGAAGCAAATTATGATTGTATTCATGGATTAGAAATAACCATTTCTTAAGTTTATTTTCTACTAAAGATCACATGTAATTTTTTCCACCTCTTAGCCAATACACCTTGTTTAACCCACCTTCTCTCCCTTTTTAAATATAAGATTTTAGCAATAGTTCCTAAATCTCTAGTCACTTCAGTGTTTCCTCATGCAATTATGCATGTGTTCTTTACCATTTCCAAAGTTTTGAGGAAAAGGAACAATTCTTTTATCCATCCAGATTTACTGTGTCATATCCAATTCTGATCTCCTGTCAACATCACCTAGCTGGCCTGACTCTCCACTCTTCAGTGAGATGACACGGTCTTTAAGTCAGGCAGCATGATAATATAAAATGACCCTTTTGTTAAGAGAACATTCATTTTCTGATTCATTCCTTGTTCTGTTCTGCTCTTAAGAGCATAAACTTAGACAAGTTGCATAATCTCTTAGAGACTTTATTTACCCATTTATAACATGGAAATAAACCACAGTTGTTAAGGTACCTGATAAACAGTAGATGTACATAATCATGTTTGTTTCTTCATCCTGTTTGTTTCTTTTGCTATGCTGATATCCTCACAAGAAAAAGAGTGGCTCAAATCTACCCTTAATATTCTCAGACACCATGTTTCTCATTACATGTTTGAATGCTTTTAGACCAGACATGCCTCTCTAGTTTTCCCCTGTCTTCTACCTCTCTTCACTGTACATATGTGGCCACCATATCATTCATTTTGTTACCTGCCTATTGCTTGGAGGTACTTGCATTTGCTGGAATCCTTAGATCAAGTGTTTCATATCCAAATACAAAGTTCAATACATAAATGAATAATTGGTAAAAAGAACCACTTTCTCCAATGATGTATGTTTTTGTCGGTGTGTAGAGCCACGTACTTTAACCACCGAAGCAATAGCTATTCCAGGACAGTCACTGATTTCATTTGTCACTTTATTGTCAGAGTCAGAGAAGTGAATTAGAGCTGGAGCTGTCATTGTCATTTTTTAAGAACATTCCTTTTCCAAGCCCAGTTTATGGTTTGCTGTTTCACTGGATAGAAAAGCATTTTTTAGGAGAAAATGTGGTCTTTGCCTTTTTGCATGACCTTCCCTTTTCCTGAAACCTCAAAATAACTTCTCCACAATTGGAGCCCTCCAAAAGTCATAATTCCAGGACCAGACCATGTACACTGGGCAAGGTATGAAGTCACCTTCTGTTACACTTGAGACCTGTGCTCAGAAGAGAGAATGGTTCAAAGACCAAAGGAGTCTGCTGTGTGTTGACACAACTGCCAGGAATGGAAAGCTTCTCTCAGCTTTCAGGATGCCTGATAATACGGACAAATGTTACCGAGGTCACCGATAGTTTACAGGGTACCTCACATGGATTAGCAAAGATATTCCTTTTACGGGCACAGAGCATGGCCTGGAAAGCTAAAGTCCTATTAGATTTTAGTCTACACTCACCCTCTTGGCCAGTCACCAGTTTGTAGTAGTTACCAAACTACAGAAATATGCATATACAATATACAGGGTCCAGCAGAAGTAAGGCTTGCTTGGATGAGGATGGTAGGATATGTGAATGCCTTGCTCAAGATGGACCACAATTTGAATATTTCACCTAAAATGTCATATGGTGTACTTGAGTGTGATATTATTATGTTGCAGAATTACCTGCTTATGATTTTTTAATCAAAGATTTTGTAATAAAAAAGGGGGTATTATTTGTGCTGGACCTGGTATATAATACACCTAGTAGTGACATTATATATTTTTTTAAAAATTTATATCTTCATTATACCTTTTTATGTTTTCCTTTTCCCATTCAGAGAGTTAGCCGTCTCTGTGTTCAGGGAAGAAAGCACACAGAACTGCTGGATTAAAGGAAGGTGAATTCCCATCCCAGCATCCCCATTCTTAAGGCTTGAGGAGGAACCTCCTGGTTCAAAGGAGTCATTCGGAGAAAGAGATATAACAGAGTGAATCAGGGAGAGGAGGCCCAAGCAGGCTTTGACTGAGTCCAACAAGAAGGTTTCTGAACTTCCCGTGCAAATCCCTAAAAAGACAAAAAAAAAAAAAAAAAAAAAAAAAAAAAAAAAAAAAAATCAAAGGAAGAATGGGTATGACTGAAGCAAAAAGGACATTTCTAGCCTCTCAAACACCCCAGGCCCTTTTTGGTGCAGTAACAGCAGAGAATCCTTCACCCACAAATGAGATCTGGAAACCACAGTGAGTGACTGTGTAGGCAAGAATAAAGAGAGCTTCCTAGTGGTGACCTCTGTGGGTTAATGTGCAAGGCCTGTCCAGGAAAATCCAGCCATTGTTAATATAACGAGAATGGTTTGCAGGAGATGGGTGTAACCTGGCAACTATGGAGAGTGAACTGGAATGTGCATACAAGAACAATGATGACCTCACTGTACTAGTCATCGGGGATTATAGACAACATTCAGTGAGCATGTGTACTCCGTGGCTGTCACATTCAAAATGAATGAGCAAGTAAAGCAACAAATCTGCATCATATTTTGTGTTAAGCTTGAACATTCCTCTGCAGAAACTACTCAGATGATTCAGAAGGCCATAGCTATGGGCAACTGGTGACTGGAAGCTTCATCATGACAATGTGCCTGCTCCTGCATCACATCTCCTGCAGAGTTTTTTTGTGAAACATCAAATCACCCATGTGACTCAGCCCCTCTATAGCCCAGATTTGGTGCCCTGCAACTTCAGGTTTTTCCAAAAACTATAATCACCTTTGAAAGGGAAAAGATTTCAGATCATTGATGAATTTTAGGAAAATACGGCAGGGAAGCTGATGGCAATTAGAACTATGTGAAGTCCCAAGGTGCCTACTTGAAGGGGACTGGGGTGTCACTACCCTATGCACAATGTTTTTTGTATCTTGTATCTTCTTCAGTAAATATCTCTATTTTTCATACTATTTGGCTGGATAAGAACCAACCTTCCCCTCTAATGAAAAATGTTCCTCAGTGCTAAGACTCACTGAAATCTGGCTCAGCCTAGGAAGTGAGAATCAAAGGAGGTGAATTCTGAAAGTTTCCACCAGTCCATCAGATAGTATCTAAAATGTAAGGAAAAATGGGAGGTGGGGGAGGTAGAAGAAGGTATACAGTGATAGAAGAAGACTTGACTTGGGGTGGTAAACACACAATACAATATACAGATGACGTATTCAAGAATTGTACAACTGAAATCTATATAAATTTATTAACCCATGTCACCCCCAATAAATTGAATAAAAAGAAAATGTAAGGAAATGTGGGTAATTTGAAAATGAAATGATATTCAGGCACATCTTAGTCTTTGGATTATGATTGTTACCATGTAGACACTCTAGATTAAAAGTGATCACCAATGTCAACTGAGAGAGATCAGTGCCTGCCACCATTCCCACTCATATTACAGTAGGACCCTCTCAAATTGTGGGTGCTTTGTTCCCAGAGGGTAGGAACCCTAAAGGAAAGGATGTTGTAATCCTTTCTTGTCTTTTCTCTGCTTTCACAGTACTATAGTTTTGGCACTATTTCTTAAAATCACAGGTAAGAGTCACTAGATATAGGCAGTAGGTCTTCAGCCAGCCTATGGGAGAGATGTATTTGGGAAAGATGATATTTCAAAGGCCAATTGTATGCCATTTAAAAAAATAATAATTTATCGTGGTCGGAGCACTTCACATGAGATCTTCCCCCAACAAATTTTTGTGTCCAATACAGTATTGTTAAATTTAGGCACAGTGTTTTACAACAGATCTCTAGCATGTATTTATTTTGCATAATTGAGGTTTTTTGTCCTCAGGCTGTGGTTACTCATGCCATTTCCTCTTCTTCTCAGAAGAGAGTTCTGGCTCTGTCTCAAAATACAAACTCCATTGCAATTGCCTTGGTCCTATTTTCTGCCACTACATTCTGACCCAGGAACATTTTCCTGACGGAAAAGGCCTAAGATGTCTTGACCTGACCGCCTGCCACACTGTTGGCACTGAGGGCCTTGGAATTCTGGGAGAGAAAAACACAGCATATGTATACATTGACACTTCTTTTGCAGGGAGAGAAAAGATTTTGTCACCTGTCAAAGTGTCAGCCATCTCAGGAAACCTCAGTGACCTAGTCACAAAGGCCATGGGCCTAGAGGCCAGAGAGAATTCATTAAGTGGCATATTCTTTACACAAAGCTGGAGGTGGCCTCTGGGTGACAATTGTAAGTGCTGGGCCAAGTAACCACCTGGAAAATACAAGAAAACAAAGTGTAAATCTTTACCTCTCTCTTTGACTTCTCTCTTCTAATCCTTTACATTGCCTAGCAGGAAAAGCAGGGTGGGGGGGGAGGCCCATGGGAATAAAAGTAGACTTTTACTATCTCAGCCTGCATGTCACCAAACTTGTTCGAGGAATTGCATGCACTCATAGCAGGAAAACATATTGTCTGGACCAAAGTAATTTAATTCCATCCAAATCTGAGGGCGGGCCCCATCTGATGAGGTTTCCTGTCAAAGGAGAAAGTGACAGCTGGGAAAGTGACCAGGTACTCAGCTGAACCACCACATTTCCATAAGAAAGGATGTGGCATAATGATGTGCGGAACACAGGAACCCTGCCTTGATGATCCCAGGAATAAACACGGAACAAACCTGTGTAAACAGAAAGAGAAACCCCCCACGCCTGCACTCCACATTCCCACGTGGGTGTGGGGAGATCCTGTGGGCATACAGGTGGTGTGACAAGGACTGTCTGTGTCACATCACCTGCACGCCGCCAGCTCCTCGCTGCCCTACACCAAGAGGCAGGCAAGGCTCAGTGTTGAGGACAACAGCACATTTTACTAAATCTGTGAAACCTAATGACTGTTTGGAATATCATGTCCTACCATAAAAAAATTGGAAAAGCAAAATGAATGCCCCCCAAGACCCTTAGGTTGTCTTATTTTGAAGAAATATAAAAATTCACTGAAAAATTTAGACCCCTGCAGATACCAAGCAGTACTCAGTATTTGCAGGCAAAGTGAATGTCCCGATGAATTTAGCGCTCCCTTTCTCCCCCTCTCCTTTTCTGTCTGTCTTTCTTTTTTCTATCTCAGTTCTTTTTAAAGTCACATCTTATGATATGACGAAAAAAGTGAAGTTTATGTTCTTCGGAAGCATTGTATGTGGCACTTTCATTTCCAGGAAGAGACGGTGGGGGCAGGGTGAAGAAACAAATCTTTTGTTGTCATGGAAGTATATGCATTTGAATAAGACATTCCAGAATCACACTGCCAAGCCTAATATATGTATTTTTTCCCCAACATGACTCAAAGTCCACTGCTATTTCCAGTACAGTATGCGACAAAAATGTGTTTCCCTTATGGTCTAAAAGTTGAAAATACCACACAGTTCTATGTTAGAGGAAATGTATGAAAAAGATAAGGTTCTTTTGTGACCAAATCCTTGTGTTGTGCTCTACTATAAACAAATTTTGTTTTTTTAAAGCAGCGATTCCTGACAAATAATACCAGAAGCTTGTCTCTCTGGAGGATACAGAGTCAAATATGGACACCACCAACTGGAAAAATATTTAGTAAAAAGTTACAATATTCTAAGGAGTCTGCTGAAATATTTTCTTTTGTGCAAACTTCTGGCTTGACTCTACGGGAGTCACATGTGCATTTGGAAGAAAAATTTTAAAAAATTGTAGGTGAAGGTGGGAAGTGAAACTATTACTGGATGCAACACATTCCTCAGTAGAGAAACAAAGGAGCCATGTCTTGCAGAGGAGGATAGTTATTTCTGGGGAAGAGACAAACATCTGTTTTTGTGTTTAGATCATAAATAACTTTAGTTACTTATTTTTTTAATCCTCACCCGAGAATATGTTTTTTAATTGATTTTAGAGGGAGAGGAAAGGAGAGAAAGAGAAAGAAAAAAAAAACATTGATATGAATGGAAAACATCTATCAGTAGCCTCCAGTGCACCTGGACCAAGATCAAACCCATGGGCTCTGAGTATGGGTTGACTCGCCAGCTAACTGAGCCACCTGACCAGGGCTCTAGTTACTTAATTACTCCTTAGTTTCTTGATAATTTTGATGAAGACAGTCATTCAATACCTGTTATTTAATGATGGACTTCAGATGCTAAATAATTGCATCTTTTCCCCCTATCATTCTTGTTGCTCTTAAAATTATGTATGTTCTATAAGAAATAAAGCTTCTTTGTTTCTGAATATTGTACCATTTATCATATCATACTTAATTAAAAAGAAAAATGTGACAACTTTTAGTAGTGAATATTAAGGACTCGAAATTCCTAAAATATGCGGTCCCCAGCATCTGGCTTATGGATTGTGATTAAAAAAAAAAATTCTGAGATGTTCTAAATTAAAACAGCAGTGGACAAAGAATAAAAGAGACAGAACAGTTAGCTTGTTAACAGCTCTGGACCAGCTCTCACAAAAGACTGCTCACATTCCTGGATATCTGCTGGAATTTAGGGTTAATTTCTAGGTTGCTATTTTCATGATACTCAAAAGAGAGAACAGCCAGGCAGCATTGAATCCCATGAGGCTCCACCCCTTATTTACAAATAAGTTTTACGGACTGCACCTGTCCCAGAACTAGCCCACTTCACCGCCTCCCATCCCCTCTGTCTGTAGATAATGTGAATCCTTTCAGAAGGGCTTGCAAAACTCCTGGGCTCGGGACATGTCTTTTCTACCTGGCCATGCTGTTGGTGGTTTAGACACAATGCTCCAAGCCAGGCTTCTTTTTGTTTTCTGTGTGTTACTGCTATTGTTGCTTGCAATTGTTTAATAAATGCTTTATTTTAAGATTTTATTTATTTATTTATAGAAAGAAGAAAAAGAAGGGAGAAAAAGAGGGAGAGAAACGTTTATGTGAGAGAGAAACATTAATTGGTTGCCTCTCAGGTGGGGATTGAGCTCACCACCCAGGCATGTGCCCTAAGCGGGAATTGAACCAGAAAACTTTCACTTTGTAGGATGATGCACAACCAAATGAGCTATGCTCATTTTGTCCTGAGTCAGGACAGAATTAAATTGTTTTTGTTTAACAATTGTCTAATTCTAGGCAGCACTAGTTACCGTGTTGACAGTGGGGATAGAGCCCCCTGGTATTGTACAATGAAGTGGCCCTGATCATCCTTAAACATGGGACATCCATTATGTAGGTACCGTGACCATGGCTTTAAGAGCCACTAAACTGGCGCAGGTCAGGAAGGTTGAAGGACCATCCACTACCTGCCATCTCTTCCCTGCACATTGGTTTCTGCTTCAAGGCCACTGCCTTGAATTACGTAGAAGTTCTGAAGGAGCTCCTCTGTCTCCTCGGTTGTGCCTCTGGGTCTCTTGGGTTTCTTAAGAGGAAATTCTTAGAGAAAAGAAAACCCTACTCAGCTGAAGAGGCTTGGTGAGTGGCTCAGGGTCAGTGCCCCCAAGCCATATCTGGTTTTCCAGGAATGGTGCTTGTCCAGACCCTCTCTCCTGGGTTTGAGCATGGGGTTCCTGCGTGTCTGCCAAGTTCTGGTTTCGAGAAAGAGGTCACTACCTGTAGAAGTTTCAAATGATTTAAGTCAGAGTCATTACCACTGGCCTGATAGGACTCACCAGCCTTATTTGAATGTTGCTTTGTCACTGTTACTAAGTCTTCTTTTTGGTTTCAAGGGAACACCAAGAAATTAGGAGGTGCTGATCTTACTGGGAGCCTCCAGTCAAGTTAGTTAAGCTCTTCTAGAATCTGTTACCTAGACATAATGTGAGTATTGGCTTTTTCAGTTCCTTAAATTTTATGGCTTAGGAAAGAGAAATACTTTTTAGACCTTTATCGTACAGCATTCAAGATGTCAGTCAGTGAGGTGACTATACACACTTTCTGTAATGGCACAAATCTATTTTATGCATAACTTTTTTAAGCATCATTTCTAAAAATAAGCAAATGCAAATGCAGCCCACTAATTGGGATTTTCTTAAAATGGAAGAGTTTAATATGGTAGAATAATGAGATAGCAGATAGTTTTAATTTTTCTTAAGTTTCTTAAGTTTTTGTAATATTTTGTAATTATTTTTAAGATATGAAAAAGTAACAATATGAGAGAAACAAGTAGATCTCTTCGATTTGCGGATCTCTTAGATATTAAGCAACTTTGAAAAGGCAACTCTTAATTGGTTAACATAAATGATTATAATCACAATGTTACTTTTCATGATATACACACATGATTTCTAGATGTGACTTGGAAGGTATGGGTCCAAGAGGTTAGTGGCTTCTGAGGAGCTTCTGGAGATATTACAGCAATTATTTTGCTAACCATGTTTTTATAGGACTTTGAACATTTCCATTGTCACTCTAACTAAGAGAATCAAAGGGTAACTGCCTATGCTTTTTATAAAATTTATAGGGTTTATGTAAACCCTATAAATTTTAGATTATATGAAATTCAGTGAATTAAGTTTTCTATATAACTGAGGATCACATTTTTCAATTTCAAAATTTGGTGTTGCAGAATTTGGAGTTTACTTCCATGTTTTTATATACTTTTTTCTTATAAACATCATTGGTTTTCTTAGTTTTTTCTTTTCTGTTTTTCTTCCCCCTTCTCTCCCTTCCCCCTTTCTCCTTCTATTCCTCTCTTCCTTCCTCCATCTCTTTTCCCCTTACTTTCTTCTTTCCTTTTTTATTATTTAGCCAAAATTAGACATTGTTGGACCCTTGTGCATAACTCTGAATCTTATTTTATAAAATGTATTTCCAGACAGAGCCTAGAGATGATTTTTCTTCTAAGTCACACCATATCTGCCTTTGCCTCTTTGTCCTCTTATCTTTAGTTTTTCTTTCTTTATTCATCAAAACTCAAATCCAAAATAAAAATAAACCTAGCCAGTTGGCAGTTTTGAATATTTCAAGCAGTTGAAGTTTTATTACAAAATACGTATTTATGAACCAGAGATTTTCCTTTTTGTATATGAGATTTTAAGCATAGAATAAATCAAGATACAGGCCAAATTCTCCATCCAAGTCTGGAGTTGGCACCTGGGGAGGAGGAAAGAGAGCAGATCTCTACCTCATACCAGCAAAGCTGCATCTGAAGCACAGCTGGGCTAAGCTAACATTGTGGGGGTTATTAGGGGTAACACCCAGCCCATGACAGCCTCACTTTCAAAGCCCCCCTTTCAATAATTTCCATGATGAGAAACATGTTCCTCTTAGTTACACGTGTGCTTAGAAAGGAGCACAGGTTAAGCCATAAGTAACTCATATTCAAATATTTATTATTCTCCTAAGATTCTTTCCTGACAGCAAATTTTTAAAGGTTTGGAAATAAATATAAAGACACATGTTTTCAAAGTTGGAACAAGATTGGGTGAGATGGTAGATTATGGGTAAGAAGAAAGATACTTATTTCATATTTGCAATTATGAAAATTCATAGCGTGGGCAGCCCTGAGCATAATCAAACAATGAGTGAAATGCGTGTTGACACCCTCTACTTCTTTTAGCGTCTTTCCCTTCCCATGAAACTTAGGACAAACGAAGCTCCAGAAAATCACACAGACCCTTGTTGTCCTCCTGTGTCTTCCCCACCAGCCTGGCCTCCCCGACCCCCACAGGTCCTACTGAACACAGCCCCCACTCCTATCCACTCCCATGCTTAACTCGCTGATAGGCTACATCAATCAAATAACAAAATTCCCATCAAGTAGATAACAAAAAAAAAATAAAAAATCCTTCCCAAGGATATTTCCATTTGTCGGAAGACCTGAATGAGATCATCTGTCCAGTGACAGGAGAGAGCTCTGCTCTTTTTAGGCAGGGAGATCCTCCTTGTCTTCCAACAACACACACCGGGTATTTAAGTGGCCATTTCTTTTAGCTCCAGCCAAGTCCGTTGGTGCTGATGCACCCTAAACAATAAAATATGGTGACCTGAGTCACTGGAGTTGGTGGTTGGAGTGCAAACAAAGGGTGTTTGCTTTCTCCTATTCTTCAGTGAGTTACTCAGCTCAGATAAATACTTCAAACGTTGCCTGCTAAAAGTTTGATCCAGTTGTATTAAAACAGTTTTCCAGTTTGTACAAGTTTGTAAATGTTCCATTAAAAAATCTGCTGTGATTTTAGGATCCTCTTGCCTGTGTTTTTTTGTGTCCCCCCCCCCCGCCCTTTCTTTAACAGTGGCCTTGAGCATATCAACCAACTCCTCAGTCAGCAGAGTCTGTAGATTTTGCTTTTAAGCTAAAAATGCCTCTGCTTATTACTATCCGAGGCCCTACTCATATTCTCTCATCTGGGTCTACATGCAGTAATCAATTTTATGGGAGGATGTGTTTTCTATGAACGTAAGAGCATGGTTCATCAGGGGGCACTCTATGACAACCACATCGGAACTCTTGTTTATTGCGAGGACTCAGTCTTTTAGCAATGATTCCTGCCATCTGCATGGGCTTCTCCTGCTGTCCTGCTCTCCCACCTCTGTCCTGGACCAACACTCCTCTAAAGGGATGATCTAACAGGATGGCGTACTTCTCATCCAATACGGACAGACCGCTTCAGTAGTCCCTGGCCTCTTTATGGTGGCCAATATGTAAATGTCTTTGGCTGGAGCCTTATCCCTGATCGCAGCCAGGACACTTGTGTCATAAGGTGTAGGCACTTTAGAGAAGGTGATATCACTAGACTTCTTTCTTACAGCATGCTTGTAGGAGTGACAATATAAGATTCCTGCCAATGCATTCTTTTTCCTAATTTATTACAGCGTTTATTTAAATTGTTGGGCTACTTGCCTTATCTCCCTCACTAGTAGCCAGTAATCTCCTTGGCTAACATTCCAATATTCCAGTGTTTAGTGCAGTACCTTGCAGATAGAACAGGCTTGATAAACACTGAGGAAACTAAATTTAATAAATTGAGGGAGCCACTCATTTGAGTTTCTAATACAAAATGGCCTTGGCTATTCTGTTTTAAAATATTTAGCAGTTCAGTTAAAAACGCCCCTGTGAATCTTTTATGACATCATTTATCTTTCTATTTCTTTCCAGCTCTAAATTGTGCTGCCAGATTTATTTGCTGTGGTATTAGGTTTCCGTGTCTTCCCAGTTCTAGTCCAGCCCATCTAATGCAATTCAGTCTTTTTACTGCAAGGCTCAGACTCGAATATTAAATCAACATTTGCCATTAAGACTCCACATTTGTCTATGGGATGATGATTGGATTCATCTTTTGGAAAGGAATCTATATAAATACATCTTCTCTAATAATTTCTAAAGATAATCCACCCCCACATTTCGTTTCTTACGATGTGGACTCCGAGACTCGCAAGTTGCCTTCCTCTGGGCTGCTTTAGCATCTACTGTCATTTCATTACCTTTACCTTATGATTTTCTGATGTTTGCTGCCAAATAAATTGTTTCAGAGCCATGCTGCATGGTTTGCCATTTTTATTAAAGGCAGGATCTGATCAACAACATTCCAATTATGAAAGTAAAAAAGAGAAAAAGATAATCAGACTTTGAATGAAATTGCATCTGGACAGCCCTGGAGTTGAGGGCACTAATAATAAATTGCATATGTATTTGTGCAGAACATGCCAGAAGTGAATTCCACATCATTAACAAAGTTCTCTGTCGATCGCTCACAATCTGGCAGCTGTAACCAGCAAGGTGGAGAATCAAGTCTTCCTCGCTCCTGAATATGTATTATCATGGCCCATGCAAGTCCCTTCTCTGCCTCCGGGGCCTGCCAGCCTCACAGCTGCTTGGAGAGCAGCACGAGGCTTTGCATTAAGGCTCTTCAAGTCATTTCTCTCCCAGACAGGGATCTTTCGCATTTTAAACACCGCTGCAGAAAGAGCTTGGAACTCCTTCCCGGGTCAGTTCTCCTGGCTCTTGCTACAGAGAACAGAGAGAAATGTGTCACCCCTGCAAACAGCCACAACCAGTCCTCAGGAGGTGATGGGTTGAATGAGGCACGTGTGGTTGCCACCAGCTCTCTCTGCTGCTGGTAAGGGGGGATTAGCGGTTGGGGGTGGGGAGAGCCTAGTATGGTTTAGTTTAGTGATCTCTTACATTTTAAAGAGTAATCTCAAAATTCCTTATCCAATATTTGAAAAGAAAATATTTTGCAGCAATTCTTCATATAAAACTTGTTTTGATCCTTGCAACAAATAATCAGCAAGAAGCAGCATAAGCGGGGACACGGGAGGCACGCCGTCACTGAACTCCAGCATAACTGTGCACCAGCTCTGGGATCTGGGCCAAGCTAGTTAACCTCCCATGCTTCATCTTCCTTATCTGTAAAATGGGAAAACAACAGTGCCTACCACCCAGAGTTGCTGTAAGGAATAAATACATCGGTTCGTGTAAGGCACTTAGGGACGTGGCTGGCACAGAGGAAAATGGTAGAAGTTAATCAGAACTCAGGAGAACTCTGGTCTCTCACATCTGATCCAAGGGATGATTGAAACTGGTCTGCTATTTCCCCATGACCGCACAGCTAGCGAAGTAACAGAGAGGAAATAGGCACTGAGGTCTGCGGACATCTGGAGTATTGGCTGGTGAGCGCTCACTGCAGCTGACGCAAACCCTTCAACAGATCTTTTGGGGGGTTAAGAGGAGTTGAGGCTTATTTGCAAACACGCATTTCAAGCTTTGTTGGACTATCTAATCTGAAGCCCTTTTCTGATAATCAAAAGTATTACCAAAGACTTGTTGAGTACCTGCGCTGTGCGAAGCTTTGATAAGGACTTGAAATGAAAAACTGAAGTGTTACAGCATGGTTGCTGTCCACCCATCCACAGTTCTCTGCCTAAACAAATGGCACTGGCCTAGAGAGCGTGAAGGTCTGTTGGGTATGGGGAGGACCTGTGTGGAACCCACATTGTTTTCTGGATGAAGTGGAAACAGGAATTCTGCACTTAAACTTACAGAGGGCAGGGCACTGTAAGGCCAGAACAGTTCTGAAGACTACTGACTTTGATCCATTATATAAAGGAGACTGAGTGGTCATAGGACATTCTTCGGGCTTCCTTTGGACCAGAAACTTTTCCTAAAGAGAAAAATAATCAAAGGAATTCTCTCCCTCCTGTAGCTAATACATATTTGTCATATAGTCAAATATGGCAAATACTGCTGGAGCATCATGGGGTATATAGGCAATATGAGACTCAATTCCTACACTTAACAAACTTGTCGTCTAATTAGAGACCTATTTAACTTACAGATTAAAGGCTTCAAGTATAATACAGAAAAATGCTCCTAACAGATAGCAACAATGAAAACGAAAAGCAGAAAACAACAACAACAAATGTACCATGTGAGCTAAGAAATAAGAGAAATGCATACACCCCAAATCAACAAAAGTTCTCCCCTGTCTCAGACCTGCTTTCTCAGAGATGAGGGGAACATGGTGATGGAGGACATCTTTTTCAGGATGCAAGAGCTCCCTTAAGTGAAATAGAAAAAAAAAAAAAAAAAGCCAAAAATGCTTAAGAATTCCCTCTGCTTCTCAGTAGCCCCTCTCTGCCCCATTTTTCTGCCACGGCACACCACTCCTTGAAGCCCAGCCCTCCACCATTAATTACCCATTTAGGTTTTTATTTACTTTTTATCTTTAAAAAAGGCATTGGGAAATACGGAATTTCTTTTTCAGTGGCTCCTTTCTTGTAGTACATTTTATAGATTTCCACCCCTGCACCAGCTGCCTAAGAGATTGAAGAAAGGGATGGGAAGAGGGTGCAAATCAAAATAAAGGGAGGAGAAAAGTGGTTAAAAACTTAATTTAATATACTACACTAAAGATGCTGAAAAATGCATTTAGTTCCGAACCTCCACCACTGAGTACTGTGAAGTAGCATTTAACTCTAATAGGGTTTCTGCTTCATCAGCTACAATAATTATTTTCCTTAATTTGCCTTGGACATTCTGTATAATGATCTCCATGTTAGCGGTGTGTGTGTGGGGGGGTGGGGGGCTCTTTTTTGTGAGCGAAAACAAAAAGCAAGTGCGTGATTTGCTTCAGCTCCTACACCTGGCTTGCTTTCTTCCTTTTCACAAGCCTAGAATGTGTCTTCAACTTCTCTCTGTCGCCTCATGAATTTCCTGACATTAAGACCATCCATCTCTACCCTCCCACCCCCATCCCCATCCACAGTCTAATTGGCAATTTGCCACCTCTACCCTTTTCTTTAAAACTAGATCAGCTTCCCTGCAACTTGCAAGAATATTCTGTCCCTTGCAAGAACCCCCAGAGAGGCTGATCTTGAAAATGTGCAAATGTATTATTTAAAAGATGATATTGAGATCAAACTGTGATGTGTGTTTATATCTTTTTGATCTCTATTTTTGTCCTTTATTAACTATCCCCCTACCCTGTTTCTCCAAGTGCTAGCTACAGATTTTCAATCACACCCACTGGCAAAGCCAACCCACAGGGAGGCTCTCAGCAGTGCTCTTCCAGAACCAGCCCAGCAGACGAAAGGCAGATGGAAAATTCCAGGGGTTCCGATCTGAACATTTAAATGATCATTTATCGTAACACAAATCTGCGAGATATGTATTTTTACTTTCCTGTGCAGAGCAATAGAATAGAGACAATGCAAAGGCCCCTGGTGAGCATGTTGCACAGAAAATGCTTTGGAGGAACTACAGTTAGCAGAGGATGAATCTGGGGAGCCCCTGAGAGGGACTCGGGATGGCAGAAATGCTATTTATAATAATCCCTTCCCCTGACACTCTGTCTTTGAAAACTGTACTCACAGCTCTATTTTTTTTTTTTTTTTTAATTCTCACTTGGGTATCAGAGTGGTAGTGAGGCTACACGGTTTTGCATCCATTTCACAGATCCTACATGATTCCGGACCATCAGTCCTGAATCAGGGCAGGCTTGAGCTAGCCTTCTCACCCCGACGAGGGTTCTCTTTGCACTGCTTTGTATCCAAATTATGCTAATGTATTACCTAGCAAATGAGGCTACACATGGGAATAAGTTTATTACTTCAATATTGAGATGGTGTTCAAAACAAAATTTGAAAAACAATTTTAATATAGCCATCAATAATCTTAATACACAGGATGTTTACTTATACTATTATATCTCATGTCTGTGATTTAAAATTCTTCAAGGTATATTTTCCACATACTAAGATGAAATATAAAAACAGATAAGATATAGCAAAAGTCATTCATATATCTGTTGGCTAACCAGCAAGTCCACTTCTAAATAACTGATCCCTGCCACACTAACCAACCAATGATAAGTTAAAACAGCGTTTCCTATAGCCAGTACTCCCTGCTCAGGCTGAGGGTAGTTTTACACAGATGAAATATCAGAAAGATATTTTTAATCCTGAAAAATGCTATCTAGGAAATCCTACCTCCATTTTCACAATAAGAACATGTCAGCTTCCAAAATGAAGCCAGACCCCACAAAGAGGAAGTGTGGTGGGAATGTGAATCAGGTGTCAATTATAGAATATTTGAAGAAATGTTTGTCAATAGCTTGTCATTTCACAGCATGCGATGTGTACCTTCTCTTTGTCTTTATTTTCATTGTCACTGGCTGTGTCTTTGGCTCCTGTATTTTCAGAGAAACTCCTAGAAAAAGAGGCCATGGAAATATAGAGTTTTTAATGAGCAAAGGGATTCGTTTAAAGAGATGCTCAAGACCCCTTCCTTATCCCTTCTCCTATTTCAAATCTTTCTATTTTTTTTTTTTGTCCAGCTATTCCTTTAGACCTTTTAGAACTACTTTTACTGTTATGAGGTTTTCTGAATTACAATCTATGATTGCACTTAGCTCTGTGTCTCATAAAAAAAGCAAATACATAACATGCATTGAGCATTCAGCAGGCCCAGGGCATAATTCTCTACATGTGTGATCTCATTAAATATGCACAAAAATTGCATGAGGTGGGTGCTGTTATCCTTGTGTTATGACAGTAATAATACCCACCTTCTGTCTTGACTGCCCCACACTGATGTCTAAGAAAGAACACACAGCATTGCCCTCTAAAATTACCTTTGCCCAGCCTCTTTATTTAATTCATTGCATCATTGTTAAAAATCTTGGTATTTTCCTCTCTTTCCCTCATCCCCTACACTTGCTATATCAGCGTATCAGCAGTCCTATCCATTCTACCTCCAATATATCCTAAATACCTCCACTTCTGTCCAGCTGTTCAGGTACCATCCCCGCTCAATCCACCATCACCGCCAGTCTAGACTTGTGCAGTAGTCTTCTTACTGACATGCCTGCTCCACTTCTGTCTCATTATAACTGAAAGGAGTGATCTTTTAAAATATAAATAAAATTTAATGTCCTTACTATAAACCTTATAATGGCTTCCTATTACATTTAGAATAAAATGCAAACCCCGTATCCTGGCCTTAATGATCTGGCCCAGGCTAATTTTTAGACTAAATCATTCTCTACCTCACTCTTTCCTTCCTAAGAACAGTGTTTCTTAAACCCTCCAATTCATTCTTGCCTTAGCATTGTAGCACTGGCTTCCTTTACCTGAAATGTTGTTCAGCCTTTTGCGCAGTAAGTTTTATCATTCAAACCTCAGCTTTACATGTAACTGTAAGAAGATTTCCCTGGTCACCAAATGTAAAATTGTCGCTTAGACATTTATAGCACTTATCACCAATATTTTTCCTTTTTACTAGATTTGCTTGTTTACGTCTCTCTCACCGTAAGAGCAGGGGCTATGTTTATCTTATTCACCATTAGAACTGGCTACATAATTTCCAGGGCCAAGGGAAAAATGAAAATGTGGGATCCTCGTTAAAAAATTATTAAGAATGACAAGATGATGGCAGCAGGCATTAAGCCAAGTGCAGAATACTTCTCAGCTCAGGGCCGTTCTTGATTGACTAGGGTCTGGGCCCGTAAAGTTTTTTCACCCTTGTACTCCCAGCTCATAGTACTTGCTTGAATTAATTTTTTGAAATTTTTGAATGACACTTTTTTTTCATTCCTAGGTTAAATCAACCTATTTGTTAAATAAATGAATAATTAATGAAAGAATAGAATTAAAGAAACTGAAGTAGACATATTTGTTAAACAGAGAAAAAAATGCCGAGCTGGACTGGAAACTCAGGCAGTCTGACCTAGCATTTCCTTTCACTGCGTCCCAAGGCAAATCAAAACCAGTCTCTGGGACAGAAAAAAAAATTCCATCCTCTGCCTTCAATGAAACTTATCATCATACAGAAATGAATAATGGCACCAAACAGCTACTACTTAAAAGAAGGGTGTGCTAAGTATTCTAAGAGGGGTAGGAAAAAAATGAAAGAAATAGAAATGTGAGTAGTTAGAAGTTGTAGTTGAGGTGGGCTTTGAAGGCTGAAAGGAGTTTGATACGTGGGCAGTGAGGCAAGTTCATTATGGAAGACCTAATAGAGCAGGCGCTCAGAGTGTTTGGTCATGTGGTGAGAAGTCCAGTGTGACCAAGGAAAAGACTATGAGAAGGGCAGTGGAAAGAATAAAGCTGGCACAACAGATCGGCCCCAATTAGGGTGGACGCTTACTGTTTAGGGCCTTTACTTTTTCAGTACGAAACAGGAGCCAGGGCTGTGCAGTTCTGAAAGAAGGACTTGAAAAAGATGAATTTGGCTCTAGTGGACAAAGAGGGAAGGGAAAGGAAGCCCAGGCCTCACTAGGGTGCTGGCAACTGGGGTTTCCAGGAGAAAAAGGATAAATGGAATCACAGAGAAAACAAAAACCTAAATGATTAGTTGAGGTGGGGGATTAGGAATTCCAGGTGTTGACTGTGAAGTCTTAAATCTTCAGAATACCTGTTGTGCATTTGCTGATGATGTACATGCATTACTTTTAATCCTTATAAAGCATCTGTGAGCAATCTTTTTTTTTTTTTTTTAAATTATCCACAAATCACAACAAAAGAAAGGTTGAGTCTCAGAGAAGCTTGCTGGAAGTCACACAGTAAGTGCAAGAGGTGAGACATGAACTCACATCAGTGTGACCTGACTTTATCCTGTCCGGGTAAATATGGAAATCAAGGTTTCAAGCAAGGAAGTCAGGCCTTGCAGCTGTTTAGGAAAAGTGGTTACTTCATTTATGGTCATAGAGTGATCATGTTTGTTTCATATGTATACAAAATATCCCTTTTGCTTGTTTTGTTTTCTTTATTTCTGTCTTTATTCTGTGTGTGCATGTGCTTTTATGGTAACTAGCACAGGACTTGCTGTTTAATAAACATTTTATACGTTTCTTAGTTGCAACTCATAGTTGGGAGTAAAAACTTACCTGGATCTCTGTAGAATAAGATCTAATTAATTTGGTAAAAATAAAAACTACTGTTGACTAAGAAATTTTTTAAAAGTCATGTTAGTGGGTTTGTGATTAAAAATAAAGAATTATGCCCACCCTGTTATTTTCTCCCAAGGAGGTATGAAGGAGTGGTGAAGAAATATTCAAACACCAGCAATGTTTGCTGCAGTAATGCTTTTCTCACTTGAATGTTATACTCAACTACTTGCCATGAAGACATCATGATCTTTGGATTTTTTTTTACAATATTCAATATTGCTCATTAGACCAGTATATCAATTCATTTCCTCCCCCATGTCTTATCAGAGACAGTTCCAATTTACTTAAAAGTTACTTGCTTTAGAGTAAGCCATCATCCTATCAGAATCTGAGTATGTACGTCTCTCTTTGGGAACCATGTGACCATTTAATTTAGGAAAAAATTACATCAATTACTCCCCTGGTAGAATATATGCTTCACAAATGAAGAATTCCCACCACAAAAGCTCTAAGTTCTACATTCTGTCTAAAAGTTCATTTACATATATCCTCTCTTATTCTATTGTTATGTGAAATTGAGTTTATATTTATCCTCCACCTCAACACTCCTCATTAAATATCAACCTCACGGAGGGGGAGGTGAGAATCATTCTCTGTTCTTATTCCTAATGAGGCCACCTTGGAAATGAGAAGGAAAGAAGTCAGGCACAGTGAATTCACATGCTAGAGATACCTAATCAATCTTGGGGTAGAATCAATGAATCAAAATACTGTGTGTGTGTGTGTGTGTGTGTATGTAATATGTTGTTGTTCATGATGACCCTTATCTATTTGAGAAGGTGACATAGACGTTAAAAAAATAATTATTCAAAACAAGAGGAAGGAAAGTTTCATATGCAAACAAATAACATTTTAATTAATTGTATACTCAGACTACAATGATGAGTCCACAGTGTGTCATTTCGGAAATAACGCAGAGAGAGTGTGAACTTGTGGAACACCTGTAGAAGACAGTGAGCTGTGCCTGTCATAAATATAAATGTATTTGCTCTTTGGCTCAGCAATTCTTTCTTAAGAAATTTATCCTACAGATGTACAAGCAAACATGAAAGAATTATGTGCGAACAAAAAAATCCCATGCCATTTTTTATATATTTGAAGAAAATCAGAAACAATCTATATGCTCAATTATTGGGGATTGCTTAAACATATTATGAAACATCATCTGCTGGATTTTTGTGGTTTGTGGCATTAAAAATAATGGAGCAGCTTTTTATCTATCAATATGAAATGATCCTCAATATATATTACTTTGAAAATTAAAAGGTAATGTACAGAGACTATAGTGTGATATACAGTATTTCCTCACAAAACATATAGATATCATATGTAAGTGTGGAAATAGTGAACTAGCTATATGCATATTAATACATATATTAATTTCTCTCTCTTGCCCACCCCCACCTCCTCTCTCTCACTCACACACACATATCATATCAATGCTTAAAACACTTAACACATTTAACAACCATGTTTGCCTCTGGGAAGTGAAACAAAGATCGGGGAGGTCTGAGAAGAAAAAGAAACTTAATTTCAACTATATATGGTTTGCATATTTATAATCATTTTGAGTGCATATATATATTTCTTATTTAAAAATTAATCTGACAGTAAATCAGTACCATAAAACTGAATATGATGAAGCTGATTGTTTGATTACAACAGACTCTCTGCTATTGGAGTTCAGCAGAGTGAATGTGTACCCCAAGGTGAGGTACACTAAGAAGTCATTGGGGGGAAAATCCTGCTTTCATGGTTCACAGAGGATAAGTGGGAATGGAGTAGGGTGGTGTGAAAGTGACTGCATTTACCTCCAGCTCCAGAAACGAGGGAACGTCTAGTTCTTAATAAGCCCGCTCTCTAGACTAGCAGCCACCTCCCCAGCATTAACTCTGGAGGACTGCAGGACAGGAGAGAAGGGTCCAAATTAAACTGTGGAGTTACCTATATTGAAAACCTTCTCTTAGCCCCTGTTGCTTATTGACATTTATCCTGTAGAGACTGGGGATGTGTGGGGACCCAAACTAAGTAATCCACCTTTGCTCTAGGACACTTCTGTCTCCTAAGTTAGAATCAGAGGCAGCTTTCATCAGAAAAGGTAAAAATTTTAATAGTCCTAAATTACTCTTACTCCTTTCTCCTTCCCTTCTTAAAAACTTGGTCATTATCATTTCCTAGATTGTGGTGCTATTGGGGAAGAAATCTTTGTAGATTCAATTCGTACTTTAAAAAAATGTGTATTGTTATGTGAAAGACAAAATGCACTAGAGAAATAAGGAGATGATTTTATTCAGACTATTGAATCGTGAGTATGTTCACTAATGAGGGATATCTCGATGAAAAGAAAGGGGGGTGGGTTCTTACAGAGGCAGGTTAAGTAAGGGATTGATCTATGAGTCTCATGGGAGTACTTGGGAGAATGAAGATGCGCCTTATATTAAATATGTGAAAAGTGATTCTTAGTTCTGATTGGTTGATATCTTCTCTTAATACTTGTATGACTCTCCTCACCACTAAGCAACCATTTTCAGAACTTAAGTTACTTGATAATCTTTTACCTAAATGTTCTTTAATAACATGTCACTGAGCCTTGCTTGGCCTTTCTCACAGTGAAAGAGAATTTCCCCAACTGGAGAAATACTGGCTGGACCTCTTTGCCATGGGGTCTGTTCTGAATTGGAAAGACTCATGATAAAAATGATCAGGTACAAAGGAAAATAGAAAGCTTAACTGTCCTTCAGTTTCACCAAAGGCGGATTAGTAGGAAATGAACCAAGAGGGAAAAAGGAAGGATTTAGGTGATCAGACTGAGCAATAACTATTGACAGGAGAGAAGTTATTATTAAGTATTAGAACAGGTTATTAAAGATGGTTATGAAAAGTGAAGAAATTTCCAGGCTGCAGGAATCCATCCCCTTAAACAAGCGTAATATGTACTGATATTTATTTAATAAAATATATATAGAAAGAAACATATTTGTTTTACAGAATCTCAACCATAATATAGTAGCTTTTCACTTCTCATATCCCACCTACATGATCTTAACTTCCCAACTGCATAAACGAATCTCTAGCTTCTACCCCTGGATGCTTAGAAGCAGAAGGTATTAAATTATGAGTAGAACTCTAGCCATAGTTAAGACTGTAGTCTATTTTCTCTTCTTTTTTCTCTTTTAAAATGATTTAGAGTATTTTAAATATCGATACTTTGCTACAAAAGGGATTCTTTTATTGGATAGATATTTGTTGTTATTATTGCTATTATTATTGGGAGGGGCCAATAACAATATTTCACTTATTTTAACGAAGCCAGTGCTAACACACAGATCTGCACAATACTGTGCTAACCTCTGAATGTGCCTTTGTGTCCCAAGGTTTTTACCATGTCCAAAACCTGTGTGTTTCTGAACTTTTATATTCCTATGCAAATAAAATATAGCTACAAGGATGCACAATCTATGTCCACAGCTAATTACACTCGTAAGGACTCTTCATTGTCTTCCGTTTACACATAATTAAATCCCCTTGCTTTTTATCTGCTCCTGTAAGCTTTAACATAGAAATACAGAGAGAAAAGAAAAACAGTGAGTGCCTACCACATGCGATCCCCAATCCTGCTTGCTGGGTTTAAAGGAAAATCCCTCATTTGCCCCAGTTGTCTCTGCCAAGCATTTTGCAGAGAAACACCCCTACAGTGTGTTCCAATGGGTTCTCATTTGGGGAAAGAGAATGTTACTGAGGGGCAATGGCACTTTTCATGCCCATTCCTGAGCTGTTTTAAAGGGAGTAAAGCATGCAGGAAAATGTTCAATGGATTTTATAGCAAAGTATCAAGGTGCTGTTATCAGCTTCTTTGCGGGAAATGGTAATGTGCATTCATATAAACACAATGGGGTTGAACATCACCTCATATTCATTTGATGCCTCCCACTACCAAAGCAACTCACACACACAAATATCTATTTGTTCTCCCCATAGCTCTCAGCAGCCAAGGCTCCCCAACCCTCACAGGCCCTGCTGCTGCCCAGCAGTTCAATGAGCAATTGAATCTTTATTTTGCAAGCACATCCCAACTCCTACCACTCCCAAGAAATTTGCTCAATGTTCGTTCTTATCTAGACTATTTACTTAAAATGATGGATAGCCTTCAATTTTTTTTAAATCTCATAAACACAAAAGAGCAATAATTACTTTATTTGTTTTTAATCAAAACTTTAGAAAAGGAAGCAAATAGAAAATAAAAACAAAAACCAAACTCAACAAAGAATCAAGCATTATGGCACAAGTATAATAGTCAAAGTGGGAAACATGGATTCAGATGCCCAGCAAGAGCCCTCATTTGGCAAGTAGCGGTTTTGTGGAGATCTTTTTTTTTTTTAAGACTCAACTGTTAAGTATCTTAAACTGTTCAGATAACTGTGCTGAATATTCATCTGTGGGCATATAAAGCAGCTGGCTGTGTTGGGTCAATTTTCAGACCATGGTTCTGACTACTGGGAGGCAAGTCCTGCTTCTCCCACTAAGTTAATCTGAATAGCAAACAATAACCGAGTGTAGAGATTAATCTTGACACACTTATTCTTCCTAAACAAAATGCCATCATTTATGAAGTTAATATAGCTATATCTGACCTGATATCTGCTAGGAATTTTGGAGAAAATCAAATGAAATCAAATTAACTGCAGATTATATTCCTCTATATTAGTGATTTTCTGAAGGTGCACCACAAGAGGCACAACTGTGTGCTGCAAGAATTTTTAGAACATGCAACCTGACCATTTACTCAGGGCTACTGACCTTTCTTCCCTTAGGCTGTCAAATAAAACAATGACAACAGCCAACACAATGATAGCTGTCTGTTGTAAATGAATCAATATTATACCTATTTTTGACAGATTGGCAAACAAAGGTTTTTTTTTGGTGTGCTGTAGAATTTTATTAATTAGTTATGTATGCTGTGAGATAAAAAATGTTGAAAACACCACTCTGTACATATGTTAAGCCACATAATAAGTAGAATCTTGCAAGTGGAAGGGCTTTGGGGTAGTGATATTGCAACTCTCACAGCGTCCAGGCTGATGGTTTAATTAATCAAGGAAGAAAACTATAGTAAGACATATAGTAAGACAGTCTTTAGCCTGAAGTAAATAGCCAAAATCTTGTAACAGCTGGTTTCTATAGCATACCTCATAGATCTCTACCTTGGTTGATCAGTGTTTTATATGGTTAATTTTGGGTCATTATACCTACCTAAGATCATGAAAGCAGGTACTGACAGTGTCTTCAGTGTTAATTAATTAATTCATTAATCAATCACTTATTGCGTAATTATAATTTTCTTGTACATTAAATATATAAAATGAAAAAGTTGCTGCTCACCTTTAAGGAGCTTGGATGACATTAATGGACAGAAGAATATACATAAATTGTTCAATTATGTTTGATAGCTGTTTTTAATAGATCTTTATCAAAGGTATGGTGCTAGCCTAAAGATACAAACATTTCTCAGGGCAGAGGATAAAGAGAAGGTTCAGAAAGAAGCCATAACCAGATGAGCAATGAAGATATGTATTGGAGCATAAGAATTTGACCTGTTGAAGAAGAGGAGGAGAATGTGAGCCTCGAGCGAAAGAGGTAAGAAACAATTTGGCAAGTTCAAATAACTACAAACAATTTTTTAAGGCAAACAGGGAAAAATGGGGCAGGGGAGAAAGGTAGGAAATAAACTATGTAGGTTGAGGATATTAAAAACATAGAATAGTTTAGGTTGTATCTTTGATGAGAAGAAACCACTGAACGAATATATTTTATTCCTCTTTTCTAAGAATAATGTTTTGTAGGGTATCTCTACCCAGGTCATCCTTAGGAAGAAATGGAATTTTCAGAGGCAAAGTTATGGCCTCAAAATCTCTGACCTTCTCATTTTCTTTATACACGTGAAATCAAGTTTATTTTACATCAGTTAAATTTATCCAGGGAAAAACCACAGGTGAGGCAATTTGAAAATTGTATGAGAAGTAGGGAAGAGTATTTTTCCTTGTTGCTGGGGTAATGAGGCTGGTGACAAGGAGCAGGTTGTATGAGCTCAAGTTTCAGATTTTTGGGACTACCCTGGTTAACCAGTTGATGGTCTCTATTTTTGGTACCCAGGAACTGCTTTCTAATTGCCCAGCTGAGGGAGCAACTTTGCAAATGGCTTAGTTATATTTCTACACTCAGAAATAGTCATATTATCAAGATTCAAGAAGATAGTCAAATGTAATTCCATTTTCCTAACCCAATGATTATCTTGAATTAAAAAAATAAGGGAGTGTAAAACATCATAAAAATATTTTTACACTCTTTTTTCCCCAAATGAAAAGAAGGTTAGAAACCAGGGAGGTAATTGGGTGCAAAAGTCTGCTTTAATTCTTAATATTTCAATCTAAGTCACAAAACAAGAGATGAAGCACAGGCTAATTCAAGGTGGAGAATCTGCTAGACTGCTTCATGAAGTTAGGAGCCTCAAGGGCTCCACCCACTACACAAAAGGAGAAGATAAGGAAGTTTGCCTGTCATGACCTTAGCACTGTGTACGTTAAAAAATACATAAAATGTCCCTTGAACATTTATAACCACAAGCTAGCCTTCACATAGGTTTGTGATGCTATTTTACTCTTCTTGTGTGGTCAGAAAAACCTCAAGTAAGGTATTTAATTTTAAATGTTCCTGAGCTGGAAGAGCCCTCTCACCCCCCTCCAATACATACCAACTTTCAATGACTATAAGCAATTGTAATTCATCTGTTGCAGAATGCTACTTTTACTAGTGACAAAAGAACTGCCACAAAGATAGTGTTCAAAGGAAAATAAGAAGCTCATAGTAAAAATGTATATCTAGATCTAGATCTAGATCTACATAGAATTAAAAATAGAAGAAATAATAAACAGTAGAATCAGAATCACAAAGACTTCATACATTTTAAGTATCAGATACAACAGACACAAAATATAAAATAACTATGTTTAATATATAAACAAAAAAGAAGTGTTTAAAAGCAAGAGCAAGGAATAGGAAGGCAAATATTACTAACTAGATTTGGAGTAAATGGTACTTAGAGAAATAAAGTAAGATATTTGAAAATAAAAATAATAGATGCACTAATAGATTAGACACTACTAAAGAAACAATTGGAAACATGGAAAATAGGCAGCTCCCTTTTTAAAATCTGTAATACACCTCGGAGAGCTGGATGATAGTAAATATGAGAGAGTTGAAAGTCACGGAGGATAGAGTAAAAAAAATTTGATGTGAATGCAATAAGGATTTCAAAAAGACATAGTAGAAAGAGAAATGTGCTAACTTAGATGAACAAATGCTGAAAATATACCAGATTTGCTGAAAGAATCCTTAGCTTAAGGCAACCCAATGAATCCCAAGCAATATAAATATTCAGATGTCTTCTGGGGTTCAGACCAACATCTTTATATTCAGACATCTTAAATTGCACACCCAAGCACTCAGATATCCAAAATACCCAGCTTCTTATAGCTAAAATATATCTTTTGCATTTAATTTGTTTGTCCAGTGGTAATAGAGAGATTCTTGAAATTATTAATAAACAAAGCTTAAATTTTCAGAATCCAGAAAGCCATAAGTTAGATAACAAGGTTCAGAGAGCCATGGGATCCTTGATATAGCTCAAAAATTTTTAAAAAAGAAATAGTTGAACAGATTTTCTCCCATTTTTGAGAAGAGTACATTTTCTGTTGCCAATGGCCTGCTTATTCTTTTCTTCCTACTTTGCTTTGCTGGCCAAAATGGAAATGACAAGGTGTTGTCCTAAGCAGTTTTACAAAATTGATCTGGCAAGACTAATATAGACCTTGGTCCCTAATCATTCAGCAGTTTGCTAAGTTGAAGCAAGAAAAGAGCAAAGGCTGCTGTACACATAATCTGCACTCCCAGTTAGCAAAGACTTGATGATGGAGGGCTGGGGGAGCTTTCCTTTCTGCAAAAGCTAAATCACCCTTCAGAAGAAAAATCTGGTCTGGGTGATCTATTTGTTATTCAAGGCAACCTTAGTTTCCTTAACGTGATTAGACATTCACTATAGAGAAAAATGTTAATTACCAAATATTTTTTTCTTTTCTTTTTGTTGTAGATGTGGTGAGGAAAGCAGGAATAGAACAATTGACTGGGATTTTTAATGAATGATTCCTATAAAATGGTTTCATATATATATATACATATTTGCAATATCTGAATCTAAAATAAAGCCCATATCCCAATGATCCATTTCTACTTAGCACCTTTTACTATAAAATATGCCTGGTTTTTAGCAGAGTTTAAGTTAAACAAGCATTGATATGCTCATATATACATCTATCTTCCTTTATATGCAATCTTAAGCCTTCCCTCACTGATCCCACCACACTCTTCTTCGCTATTCCAGCCCACACTTATTTAGTGTTCTGAAGTTGCAAGGTACACATTTCCTATGCTATTCATTTTTTTGCCTACATTATACCTTATTTTTATGCCCTGTTTATTTTGAGTACATTTCACATGTGGAATGTTTCAAGTTCTTTGAGGCCACAAAACCATGAATACTCCTTTAGATATCTCCCAGTGCCTAGGATGTAGCTATATTACCGAAATCACACCATGCATTTCCATTTCTGATTGCACTGCAATGATTTATGGAACATGTTTTATTTGTAGAATGAATATGTGATATAAATGACAGATACAGTTTTATAAATATGACATTTTCCCCAAACTGAAATTTAGTATTGCTAAGTGCTCAAAAACCCAAATGTTTTTTTCTTACAAAAATCACGACTTTCTGTGTAAAAAGTCATTAGAAAACCATCTCTGCCATCAAGAAACAGACATTTTAATTAAACAATATCATCCTTAGCATACATGTAAAACATAAGGACAGTCTACTTTAGAATCAACAGATGATTCAAAAAGAGCACTTTAAAATTAAAATGGGTTTAAAAAGTTTTTTTGTTTCACATTTGACAAATATGAACTAGTGTTACCCAATGTTACCCATAATTAAAGTAAATGAGAAAGCAAAAGCAATTATTTGGTTCATCAAATGATTGATTACACCACTTTGAAGTCACCAAGTACAGGATTAAATTTTCTCTGAAATTATCAGAGTTGTAGAATGAAGCAGTCAGGGTGGGGGGAAGGATGAGGAGTATATGAACAAATTTCTCTTTAGGCTTAATAAATGTGTATCAAAACCTAAGATTCATCGATTACTAGTTACTTGATTTGGGATAAATTGCTTAATTATTTGAGTTTTGGTTTCCTCATCTTTAAAATGAGAATAGCCATAATTATTTGGCAGAATTATTTTGGAGATTAAATAACCTAATATAAGTAAAGTTTTCATTCTTTTCTATAGGATAGTAGACAATTAGTAAACCCGTTATGACACAAGGAAGCCATCTTTCTTGCAATGGATTCAGGTAAAGTAAATACACTCCCCACCTTTTCTGTTGGATCTGTCAGTCAACAGGATAGAGCCCCTTTTAAGAAAGCTGACCTGCCCATGCATATCTTTGAGGGAGGAGCCCCAGCATGCCATGTTTTGTAATACTCACTCCCTGGGTCTGCTTTTTTGGATGGGAAGTGCTCCAGACTCAAGGGCAGCCCATCCTTATGCTATTCAACAATGCATAAGTAGGCTGATATGAACCCTTATTCAAGGGTCAACTGTAATTAAATCCTACCTATTGATACGATGCCCTGTTGAAGATTCACACTCTCTTACACACTGTGCCTATAAAAATATCTCTTGACTAAATTCCAAGACCATTTTGTAATACTTAGCACTACCATATGTTATCTCATATGCTGGAAATTTTCATTATTAGTTAATTGTTATTTTTAGTTATTCTATGTGTATATCTAATTAATCCTCCATAAAAATAAAAGTTCTTTGAGTGCAGGAACTGAGGCAGGTGTATTTTTGAATTGCCTTCATCTTTATTACATGATATCCCTAAGTAGCAGTATAGAAAAAAATATGAATGAAAAAATATCAAATAAATGACAAAATTAAAAAATTTAGTGTGGTCAAAAATTTCATATAAGATTACTCGTAGGTATCACACAGAAAGTTTCCTGTTTCTTCATGAGTACAGCAGTAGCGTTTGTGCATTAGTTCCTTTGAAAGTGGGTTCCTCGACTCACCCTATGGAGGCTGTTAAGATTATGTTTCTCACTACCAAAAAAGTGTTGGGGGCTGAAGTTTATTTCAGGTACTACAATGCAATAATCACAGCCTATCCGACCAATGGCAAGAGTCCTTAAAAATGTCACATGCATCTGCTTGTGTTAAAGAGGATGTCACAAGGAAATGACTTATTATACCAGGTCAGGTGACAAGATGGAGCAGATGTGGTCTTGGCAAAAACTGAGGTATTCAGTCGGAATTGTTTGTTTTCAGTTCTCTTTAATTTCAAGGGGAAAGCATCTTTCATCTCTTCTCCACACTTGAACAGCAGGTGGGCAGACACTGAAATTTTTCAGGAGAGTTAGTGTGTGGGTAAGTCACTTGGAAGAAGTTCGAATGTCATGTATATTACCGATGTTGACAACTCTAACTGCAGGACACAGGGGAAGCAATCCTAGCGGGGGTAGAGCTGGCATTTTCAGGGTATTTTTTAAAATATAAATGCGCTGACACTGATCTAAAACCCTGGTTGCTGAGGGCTTTGGTGTGTAACCGTGATGTGTGAGGCCAGGCATATACAAAAGGCTCGGATAGAAGATTTTGCTCAAATAAAATTGGAAGCAGCTTATATGTTCTGCCACTTCTCAAATCAACTGCAACTTCTTGAGTTGGAAAACACCAGATTTGCTATTCATTGTTTTTTTGTTGTTGTTGTTTGTTTCCGCTGCTGCCTTTGCTTTTCCAGGGTTGAGATGAAGTGAAACCTGTTTCAGAAGCATAAGCAAATAGTTTTGAAAGCATTCAGTTGAGTTTAATGTTGCTCTCCTAAATTTCTTGTGATGTGTATCCATGATGCCTTTGTGTGAATGTGCATGTATGTCTGGATCCAACTTGTTTGTAGATGGCTGCATTCATTTTTTTTTTCCAAATACATACATCAGCCCAGCCCAAAAGTAATTGTTAAGATTATTCACTATGAACACAGGTGTTAAGCTTCTGGAAAAAAAGCAGTGAAGCTGGGAGGTTAACTAAGTTTCTTGTGAAGGCTTTGGGATGTATAGAAAAGATCATATGACCACAGCTTTAAAAGAATGGATTTTTCTTTTTCTTTTTCTTTATATTTATTACAATGACTTTAAATCACATTTATATATATTTAGACATAAACAAATTAGGGAAGTGTGAATAATTCCTTCCTTCCTTCCTTCCTTCCTTCCTTCCTTCCTTCCTTCTTCCCCAAATTATTACAATCATTTTTTTTCTTTTCCCCTTAAGAGCTCATTTTTCACATTTGTGGTTCTGTGTCTATTTATACCTTAGGTTAACTTTGTGTTTGCTATTGTAAAAAAGAAGAGCGCTTCATATCTGCATTATGTTTCAGAATTCTAACTGTAAGTCTGTGGATAGTGCTAGTTTGTGCTTCTTTGATGCAGAGATGTAAGTTGTCTGGAAATAAAGAGTTCCATGTGAAAAACTAGGAGAGGTAATGGTGCAAAAGAAAACAAGAAATGGAGAAAATGAAATTATGTACATTTTCACACTGGTGGCAGAGTTAAAGTCACTGTTTGGGAAAATAACAATGTACTATATGTTCAATAGTTGATTCTTTAGATGATCTTACTTATCGTGTTTGAGGTGATGTTAGTGTGATATGATGATGTAGACACAAAATAATGATGAAGAAAAAAGAATGCTGTACCTTCCCTCTCCCCTATAAAACCACATACAGTATGTATGTCTTTGGGGAATTGACTTTACCTTTCACATACCTTCCCAGATATTCTCCTGTATCTTTTCTTCTCCTCTTTTCTGGCTTTCTCACAACCTACAGCCCTCCTTCTAGCTGGTTGATTTTCCTGATATTATTCTTTTTTTTTTTAAAATAATATCAGGTCAATTAAGTGAATTCAGCTCAATTAAGTGAATTCAGCTCAATTAATCAGCTCAATTAAGTGAATTCACTGTAAAGCGGGTAAATACAACTTCAGCATTAGTCATGGCCACTGGTAGGCCAGAATCACTTAAGAGAACTCTGGGGACAGTGCTCAGAAACCCTCATATGTTGCAACTATTCTGAAAGAGGAGGATTGGAAGTAGCCTGACATTCCATTAAATCTCAATTCAGTTTGAATGCAGATTATCTTTGGACTAAGAACCTCCTTCAGCCTCTCAAAGAGACAGACATGCATAATTTGTTTTATGAACCAGGGACATAGGAGGTGAAATGAAAAGTTTGGGTCCTACTTCTTCCCCTCCTTAAGAGTATGGCCTGAGATCAATGGGAATATTTCATGTATTCATTCAACAAACCATATGAGAATGTCAGGCACTACTCTTATTCCTGGGCACTTAGAGGTGGATAATACTGACAAGACCCATGTTGTCATGTAACATGCATTTAGTGAGAGAGTATAATTCATGCAAATATACACTGATAGATGGAGAATATCTGTCAATATAAGTGCTAAAAGAAAAATAAAGGACGATGATGTGCTAAGTTAGTGCATCACAAACTTTAATGTGCATAACAATCTTATTTATTTATTTATTTAATTCTCACACAAGGATATGTCTATTGATCTTAGAGAGTAAGGAAGGGATGGTGAGAGAGAGGGAGAGACACACTGATGTGAGAGAGGACCATCTATCAGTTGCCTTTAGCACACACCCAGACAGGGACCAAACCCACAACCTAGGCCTAACTCAGAATCAAACCCATGACCTTTCGGTTTGTGGGATGATGCCCAACCAACTGAGTCATACTGGCCAGAGCAACTGGGGATCTTGTTACAATTCAGACTCTGATTCAGTAGTATTTGGTGAGGATCAAAACTCTGCACTTCTAACAAGCTTCTATTTTTTCTGTTAATTCCACCAAAAGATGTATTCAACCAGCAGTCATTGGCACCCATTTAATACCCACCACCATGGTAAGGCCAGAGGAATCATTTGCATTCTCTTGAATTCTATGTAATTTCTTCCACTGACATTTCTTAAACAATGACAGTACAAAAAGTAGTATTTACTCCAAATTTAAAAGGACTGATTTGCTAAACTAAATGTTATCAACTGCACCAATGAATAGAAAGAAAGAATAGAAAGAAAAGGCACAGGCCAGCCAGAAAAGATGAAACCAGACGTTTTCCCCCCAGCTTCCTTGGGCTTCCCTGGGTGTCTGGCATTGTTTGCCTGCTGATTACTGAGGTGTCTCTAGGTACATTAATGTGGAAGGGTGGATGTGTTTGACAATAAGTCAATGATTCTTTTTGACATGACTTTAATAGTACTGAAGAAATGATTGCAAGATGATGCCTTTTAATGGGATATAGATATAAGCGACCTGCTTTTTATGACAAAGGTCAATGGTATTGATGGGTAGTGTAGAGAAGATAATTTCCTTGGCATGGTAGAGACAACTTGCATGATTCATGAAGGTATCTCTCTTTCTTTTTTTTTTAAATCTCTCCCACAAAAAAGAAAGAAGAGTGCTCCTGCCAATTTCCTCCAGCTGCCACTTCATTTGAAATAAGGAAAAGGTGATATCCCACCATAAAATGAGTCATGGCTCAACAATTGATGGTAACCTCTAGCTGGCCAGGGCCTTCAGAATTTGACAATCGTATATGGAATGAGCTTTCATTTATTATGAAGAAAGTGGATATGTGCCATTCCAACAGGACATAAAAGCAGTCAAGGAGCGAAGGCTTAGTGGTGGAGACTGGAAGAGGCCAGATGGCACATGAGATGAGTGCAAGAGCACATCCAATTGTCTCTACATGGTGCTTACAGGTCGAGCAATAAAGTGCCAGGATCAGCTCTGCAGAATTATATTTTTTAAAAATCAAGGGCAGGCAAAATGAAGGGTACCCTGTGGGTAAAGGGCTGCATCTGGAAGCAGAGCCAGCTGTCCTTGGGCTGGGTTGGAACCACTGGTTAGTCATGGGTCAGGCAGAGAACAATGTGGATCCATCTAGACAGTGCCCATAGCAGGGCAAAGAAAGTCTCAGCAGAGATTTTTCTGCTACAGTTTCATGTCCATGTACCTTACTGAATCTCCTATTTTATGGTGGAGGATGAAGAGATAGAAAATAGAAGAGAGTGTGCAGAAGACAGAACAAAGAGAGAGAAAGGAGGGCAACACAGGCAGGAAAGAGAGAAGGAGGGGTGGGGGAAGGAAAGGAATGAGATAAAAGGGAGAGAATAGACTTTGCACATGGTAAGTGGGAACTATCTAGTCCTACAACCTCCCTTTCCTATCAGAGCAAGATTCTCTCTTAAGCCATATTAAGGTAGTTCTATCAATGACTCTTTCCAGAGAAGGTGTGTGTCCTACCCTGCCTCCTGCACTCAGCCCTCTCACTACCTATTGGAACATTACAGGAACTGTTTATTTTGGAAAACTTTGGCTACTTGATCTTACTCATAATGCTTCCCATCCCCCAATTTAAGTCCTTCCATTTACCTGGCCTCCCCTTGATTTTCATTCTGAACTGGGCTGTATTTTATTTTTCCAGATTTATGTCCCTTTCCACCATCCCACTGCATGCCTACCCTCAAACTTTTCTCTGTGGGCTATGGATGTCCTCCCCCAAGTTAACAATGAGGGGATGTGGTTGGACAGTAGTGGTTGACAGTGGGAAGGGTGGTGTTGTATAGGAAGGTAAGGTATTATGTGCCTTAATACATAGGACTTTTTTTTTTTTTTTTGCCAGTTGTCTAAATTCACTGTTAGAACTCAGGGAAGGATAGAGCTTTGCCACCACTCAGATGACATCAGTGTCACTTGTGTAATTCATTCATGTCTCAGTTTCTTAACATTTTCAATGCAGCGAATAACTGCATTCATTTCAGCTACCTACTTTCAAGGCCAAAATATGGGCTTTGTCAAAAAAAAAAAAAAAAAAAAAAAAAGCAAACCAAAACAAACTAATTAACCTGCTCCATTTCTGAAATATGAAATTCTATCACATTGCTATCTGCTGTATTACAGTTTACTTCCTTGGTTATTATCACAAATTCCAATCTCTTTGACACTCTAGTGTGTTTACCTGTTTAGTATTTTACTATCGTACCTTTCCTGTCTCTTTGACTATGATCATTCAGTCTGGCTTCTGTTGCCCAACACATCAACACCATTGTCCATCCAAGGATCCTCCTTTCCAAATAGCTTGTTTCTAAATCCTGCTGAAAAATCATTCAATAGCAAGTTAATATAAATTGAGCATATCTAACCGCAAGTAAGACCTTTGTGCTGCTAGGTAATGGTGCTATTTCCAGCATTGTTTCCAAACACCTCAGACATCTTGTCACCCCTTGGCTCTATATGCTACATCACAAGAAAATATAAGATATTTGATAGGAATGCCTGATGCAAGAGAGCCTTCTAACTTCATCCTATTTCAAAGTAATCCTTCTTGCCTACCTAAACGTCAGTTCACTTTTAGTCAAATATGACTTCTCTTAAATTGCTTTCTACTTTACTCAGCCTGAACTCCATTACTTCCCATTGGTACTTAAACATAATCAGTCCCTTATATCATTAAAAAAATCATCAGCTCCCACAAACCCTTCCCTCTCTCCATGCTACTACAAATTTTTTTCTCTATAACCACACTTATGAAAAGATTTGACACCTTTCATCATCTCAATTTCAACTGTCAACCCATTGTCTTTTGGATTGTGTTCTTGTCGTTTCATGAACTAGCACTCACCAAGGATACCAACAGCATTGTTGTTAAATCCACCATCTGTTTTCTGGTTATTTTCTTCCCTCAATTCTCTGCACTTTTCAATTTTGACGATCATGATGTTCTAGAAATTCTCTATGCCCTGGCTTTCATAAGATCATGTTTCCCACATCTTCCATGAACCCTCTGGATGCTTTTGCTAAGGTCAATTTTCACTTGTTTTCCTCCAAATAGCCTGTAAATGTTGATACTTCTCAGAATCCCAAACATCTCTCTTTCACTCCACTTCTTTTATAAGTCTCAATTTGCAAATCACTCTCACAGGGGACCTTCCAAGGACTCCAGAAATGGGGTTGTACACCCTATAAGCTACCCTTCCAAAGTCCCTCAAGCTTACTTTATATTTGCATTTATTACAAAGCTTGTCATTGCTAATTTACAGTGTGGCATCACCGTGGGAACAAGTATCATCTTATGTTTGTTCTTGTAAGTTCAATGCTTAATTCCATGCCTGGCAAACCTTAGTCACATTACAAATACATGTTGAACGACAAAGATTGCTTATTTTGACTCTAATTGTAGAGACTGATTTTCTGAAACTTGTAGGATTCCTGGCATAAAATTGAAATACTTGAAAACTGGTATATTAGTGGGTTCAGTAAGGTGGGTAAGTCTAATGGCAATGTAATTATATGACTCTAAACTACCAAATTTTGTTCTCATCTCATCACTGTGTTTGCTGTGTGATTCTAAGTAAATATAATAACTCAGATCTCCTGTATTTCTTTTCTCTTTTATTTAAATATTTAATAATTAAACAACTTGACTCAATTCTTCTTAAAGGATTTAGGGAAATGGCCTTGAGATAAAATGACATACATAGTCATTTTAGATTTTTACAGTAATTACATATTTCTGGCAACACAAGACAAAATATATATATCTGGATACATGTGTCTACATCTACATCTAATTAGGGGTAAGGAAGTTGACATTTTGCTTGATGAAAGGTAGAAATTACTGATAATGATGAGGCTGCAAAGAGCACAATTGTGGAACAGAGAAACGAGAAAATTGATCAATTATTTATTTATTTTCATATACATACTACCCAAATTAAGTCTTATTGGTCTAGTTTTCACATTGATAAAAATAATAACTCATACTTGCTTGCATTTTCATCATTGTATTTCTACTAAAACATCTTGCCTTCCATTTCAGGAAACTAGTTTTAATTAATATTTTAATATACTAAAATATTTTAAACATGAGTTGAGAGATCTCACATTTTTTTAAAAGAATGGAATGGTGAACAACAATAAATATATGTAATTATCTATTTTTTGTCTTGATACCAACAGTAGATTCCATTTTAATAGCTATATAATGTGATTGCCTGTGAAACATGTCTAATACCATAGCAATTTCTTAAATATAAATCCTGGATAATGGAATTGTTTTCTCCTGCAGAAGAGAATGTTGATTCATGTGGTCATGAATACTTTCATTTTTTTTTTTCCCAAGGAACCAAAAATTCATAGACTCACAGACTCGTAAAGCTAGAAAAAGCCTTGGTGATTGTGGAGTCTGAATACCTCATTTTACACATGAGGAGACCGAAAACTGATTTCCCTGCCTCCACAAAGGGAACTAAGAAAGTACTTTCTACTTACTTCTGCCACAGATAACTCTATTCTATACACCAAAGCCAGTATCTTTCACTTCCCATTTTCTGTATTATTCTCATGCAAATATTGAGCTCCAGGCAGGCCCAAAAGGTGCAATTCCCTGGCATGACCTCTCTTTCTCTTCCATGATTTTAAATATGCTTTTTCTTCTATTTGAATTCTCTCTCTTTACTTGCATAGTCTTCCTTTAAGATTCAACTAAAAAATTGCCTCCTCCATGAAGATCTCCCTGAACTGAAAGACTGAGACAAGTGTTTTGTTTTATTTTGATTACGTTTCCAACACATTATTATTTCTACCATAGTGTGTATATTATTGAATTGTAAGTGTGGGCTTACCTCTCTGCTTGACTATTCTCCAGGGCCCAGCAGAATGCTGGCTCATAGTAAGAGCACAAAGAATATTCACTGCATAAATGAACAAAATCATGAATAGAAGCCAAATACTCTTACATGCTGAAACTAAAGTAAAAATAGAAAGGGCATTCATTATACTGGGCAAGAAATGTAAAAAAAAAAAAATGGTTTCAACTGTTAATGTCTTCAATTAGTGTTGAAAATTAACTTATTGTTAAACTTTATTTCGCTTAACTACACACAGTGATGCTTGCACGCACACATACATATATACATGAGAGGGCTTGAAAGGGAAGAAACAAGTTCAATTAAAATTCTACCTACCTAAGTGACTGATTCTCAAACACTGCAGAATAACTCTGTAGGGAAAATACAATAAAGGGGTCCTCAAATGACTATGTACCTTTCTGAGGATGCTTCTGCTAAGCTGACCAGGCACCAAAATGTCTGACAAAGCATGTGAGGGGAAATCAGCTGGCTCTCTGGGCTGCCTTTTCCGACCGAGGTTCAGCTTAGGAGATTCTTAAGTCCTGGCCTTGCCTGGGTCTTTGAAAAGCGCTTGCCTCTCTTTGACAGCAATCAAACCCAAACCTCCATCAATTTCTTCGAGAAAAAAAGCAAATGATCCAGCTGACAAAATGATGTATATTATGAATAATAAATTTCTCCAGGGCTTCAGTTCACATTATTTACTAGAAAGCCATAATTTGTAATGTTTACTTAAACACTGGCTCTCAACAAAACACTTTTGAAGCACTTAACATCTTGTCCGTGAGCATTTTGCATCTCCAATTTGGAATGCTTAATTTTGTTTGCGTGGAAAGAATTTTAGTACGCTGCTACCCATCTACCACCACGACCACCAATATTAGCCCTATCTGCCATCATAACTGGACAGTAATATCTTCAAAAACACATCATATGTCTTCAAAGCAGCAACATCACTGCTACTGGAGCAGAGCAGGGCCTGCCAGAACCCACTGCCTCATAAAAGACGAGTCCTCCCTGTGACTCCAAGAGAAAACAGGACACATTTTATATACAAGCAAGGAAATCCCAGCTGGAATACTTTCTTAACCTCTAGAGTCTTATTTTTTTCATCATCTGATACACTTTACTGGTTGCTTTCGCATTTAAAATGAATTAAGTGCTATTAAACCCCATTTTTAGGTAGTTTCATCAGCACAGCCTAAGGGAGTATAAAGCAAGGAGCTTTCTTCTGGCAGAAATCCAGATACTAATGGTGTTAAAATGCCTTCTTATTGCATTTAAGTCAGTAGTTAGGTCAAGTAGACAAACATATTTTAGAATATGTTTAAATAAGCACTCCATTTAGTGTTTCTTTTCAACTCACACATTTTCTCTTCCTTACTCTCTTTCCTGGCTAATGCAGAAGGTGATGCAGTCACAGCCACAGAGGCTTTTGTGTTTGGATAAATTGAACTTCTTAGTTAAACTCAGAAGATCTGAGTCTAATGGCAATGATGACGACTATGATGAGTTTGTCAGGGGAGATGGTAGAACATTCTAGAGGACAAAAAGGGTGACAAGAGCATGAAATCATCACTGTGTAGACAGGCAGAGTAGACATGTGTCCCTGGACACTGGGCTGCATCTTGTTTGCAGAAGTAAGAAAACTGGCCACCAGTTGTGAACATAAATTTAGGTTTTGTTTGGTCTGTGAAGAAAATGAGCCTCAAATCTCATTTACAGCTACCATGGTTTTGGCAGAGAATGATATCTCTAAAGCAACTTAACAAGGGCAGTGGCATTTTAATTGTAAGCATCTACTATAAATGAAATTGGGATACATATTTTTGCAGAGTGGAGGGACTTTAAAAAAAGGCAGGAAATGAAGGCCATAAGGAGAGATTTTTGTTGCTAAAATGATGTGGGCAAAGTGGTGTGTCTAGACAAAAGTGAAAGATTAGGCAATCCTCAATTATGATTTAGTTGGCAAGTTGATGGAATAAAAACAAACTCTTAAAGCTAATTATTATCCCCAGAAAATCATAATCATGTGGTGGAAAATAGAATAAAAATGAATAAAAATGAGAATTGGATGTGATTTTTGTAAAATGATGAGTTTTATATAATGAGGGACAATTTTGAATAGTCCTTGTATATGTTTCCATATACCTAGTACTGTGTTGGGTACAGAGTAAGTATTCAATAAATGATATTCAGTGAAGATGATGTATGTATGTATGGATGGATGGGTGTATAGATGAACAGGAAGAACTCTGCCAGTGCAATCAATAGTCAGGATAAAATCAGAGATGAGCCCTAGGATTTAGAAAACTAAAGAAGGAAGTATCGTAAGGTAGGAAGGTCTTAGTGCCATGCTATATCTCACACAAATGCTTGAATTAAGTTGACATGGTCTTCATGATCAAGAGGACATTGTCATATCGATGTTGCCCATTGACAGATCTTGGTCAGCATTGGTTAGGATGTCTTTTAAATATCCACCAATAATTCAGCCTTTTAACAAATATAGGGTGCAGTCAAAAAGGGGTTGCTTCATTTAGAAATAGACATGTTCATGTAAACATTGTGTGTTGGATTACACAATTACTTGAGATGCCAGTTTAGAAAAGGTATCTGAATTTCTCCTCTCTTTTCTGAAACTATGCAACAGAACCAAGTGACCCTGAATATACTGTCAATATTTGATCTTAAGTTTCATACCATGTTTTTTCAATGTGTTCTGTATTCTCTTTTACATTTATCAGATCTTTCCTTAACTTTTTCTGTTCTATTAATCTTTTGGACTTACTATCTCAAGTGATACTTTCCCTCCACCTCTTCACTCCTTCTTTCTGTGCCATGGGTATGAAATTTCCCTTTTTACTTACTTCATGTAAGCCTGAATTTTCTGTAACCATAATGAATGGTGGCCATGTTCAAGGTTTCTTCCTATTGAACATGCTACCTCAGGGTACAGACTCAAATTTTGGTACTTACAGCTTCTTGCCTTGGCTTGAAGAATAGTAAATAATACGCATGTATTTACCTGACTATAAGATAAGCATTCAATATTTTTTCTTCCACATCTTTTGTGCAGGTGGTATTGTTTTTGGATCCAAGATATTTCCAAAAATATAAAACTCAGCATTCACTACACAGAATGAGATTTAAAGATTATTTATACTAGATTCTCACTGGCTTAGAAAGTCAGTACACAAGTGAATTCAATTGTACGTCAGGTAATTGTTGTAAAATCCCATAGGATCCTTGTACCTGTAAGGGTAAATGAAGAAAATAATCTCATGTATCCTATGATAGTCCATTCGTGAAATGAAGGTAGTTTTTCAAAACTACACAGATAATACTTGATCTTTGAAGAACAGGGGAAAGAGGTGGTTCCAGTTTGGAATTCTATTCTAGAAAGCTAGGTCAACACACCTGACCTTCACATTCACTCAACAGGCTTAGGTGTTTTTGAGATACTTTTAGTGGGATACATGGACATTCGTCAACTTAATTCTCCTGGAGAAGAAGAAACTTCAACCTGCACAGAATTAATCCCCCCCAACTAATGTAATATTCAATTGTACTAAATTATCCTGTAGCAGCATTTGATAGTGCAGCTACTGGATCTGGCTTCATTTACTTTAAGGTTACTAAAGTCACAGCTTAAATTGCTTAAGAGTTGGCAGCATCAAAGTTCCTTCTTTTTTCCTTTATTAACTTCTTTCCTTGTAAAGAGTTGAAAACTGGCACAGGAAGTGGGAGGTCAGCATGGAAGAAATACCACAGGTCATCACCTCTACTTTGAAAAGGTCAATGAGATGAGTATGTAAAAAGAAAAAAAGAGAGAGATGCTCAAGACTTTTCTTGTTTTAAGCTAGTTAATCCTCAAAGGAAAAACTCAATCATATTAAAAAGTATGAAAATGGCAAGAACAGTAAAATGAAAATATCCATTGAGATAATTAGTTTACTAAATGGAATAGAGAGTCAGGCAGGACATCAGTGTTTGAACTTGAGAGAAATATTATCACACCCCTTCTCATTTTCATTCTAAGTGAATTGAGGTGAATGTTCTAAAGGACATAAGGAGATTATTCTCCTCTCTGTAGGACTTTGACTTTGTGGAGCCAGATGTAAAATGATGTTTACCTTCAGAAGATACAAGAACCATGAAACTCAGTTAAATGAGAAAATCCAGGAATAATAAGGAAGCTAAAGATGAAGGCAGTGAATGTCACAGAGGAAGGGCTTCAGGGGATTCTGAGAGCAGAGGAGCTAGGCTTTGCTAAGAATTTCCTCAGCTAATAAAAGTCAGAGCTGAAAGTAGGTTAGAAATACAGGCAGGAAAGGCAAGGAAGCCATGCTAGTATCGGAAGCCAGAATAGGAAGCAGATCCAGAAGGCAGTTCTGAGGGGGCAGGGCAGTTTACTCTCCTCTCCCAGAACCAGATTTAGAATTCAGCGAAGTGATTTTAGTAATTCCTGCTAAGAGACAGAATGAAGAGTTCGGTATGAATAGCAGGCAAAGCAAAAAAGTAAAACAAGTGGGCGTGTTTGTGAAAAGAGATAACCAATGCACTGATGTGAGGGGACAGAGGTTGAGGACTACTGCTGGACACGGATCTGGCTACAAATCGATGCAGCTCCGTTTTCTATCCTTTCTCTGCTATGCAATCATGAGGATGCCAATATCTCATGTGGAACTTTTAGATATTTGAAAATTTGCAACCAATGCCATTGCCACCAATTATAAACCATACCCACAATTCAACCACTCAACATATCCCAGCCATTCATGAAAGTAGTCCCTTCTCCTAGGGAAGATGATAAGCATTAATGGATCCTGATGCATTTAGACAGAGAGAAACTGACAAGATATTGTTCACAAGCTTCAAGCCAAAGGCCTACTGATGAAGTTCTCTAGGACTTCTATTTCCCACACAGAATGCTGAGTATGGTAACTTTTAAAGCATCAGCAGAGAGACCCCTTACTGAGCCATACTGCATCTGTCAATTTTAGGACAATAAAGGGTTGAACTTCCTTTCCTGGGATTTAAAAGTTGGGTTTCATGGAGTGCAGTTATTTCAAACCTGCAGCTGACAGGCTTTGGAATTGGTACAGTAACATAACCCTGTGCTTCAGAACTGGCAGTTACTAGGGATGGAAGGTACCATCTACTCATCCATAAGCAGCGTAAAGAAGATTTTAGTAATACCGAGCTATAATTGCTTAGTGACAAAAGTACTCCCTCGATGTACTTTTGACAGGGATTAAACTCATGAGGGTACAGTTCATGGAAGGTAACATTGTCTTCTGAGCTTGGAAAGACATAACAACAGGCACAGTCACAATCTATTATTAGGAAAGCCTGAACGACAGGCGATGTCCAAAGATAGATAGCAATGCTATCAAATGCAGAGCAACAATCAAGAAGCCCCTCTTAATTTGTGTAACTGTGTGTATTTTTAATATTTCTTGTATTAGACTTACTTATAACTCTATATATGGCCTTTGGGTCATGGGGATTAGAGAAGATTTCAAGGAAAAAATAATGATTGCTTTGCTTTGGCTTAACTACTCTTAAATAGAAAACTTCTGAAATTTAATCTACTAGTTAAATAGAAAGACATTTATTTAAGGAAAAATACTGCTCTCAAAATTTTGAAGTGCCCCAGGGCTCATTCTTTGGATCCTTTATCTCCTTCCATAGGTATAATCTCATCTACTCCCCTGGCCTCAAATTCATCTATATGATAATGACTCCCAAACTGTATCTCCAGCCTTGACCTCTTCCCCCATCTCCAGGAGAATATCTCTGAGGGATTTCTAATATGCATCTCAAATTTACTATGTTCAAAACAGAACCCTTCAATGCCTTTCCATCCCTCACCTTCAGTCTCTTGTTTCCTCAGTTTGTCTCATTTGCTCTAGTAATTATTCTAGCAACTAACCAACCCTATTTCTTAAAAAAAAAAAAAAAAGGCGTCCTTGATTTTATCTTTCCTTCTCTTTTGACATCAAATGCACAAGCAAGATCTGCTGACTGCTGCCCAATCATCTCCAAGTTCTGCCCAGTTCTCTTCACCTGTCTCTGCCAACCTCAAGTGCTGATCCACTGTCATCTATCCCCTGGTTGCTACAGAAACTCTTGACCCACCTTCTTGCTTTCACTTGGTTTATTCTCTCACACAGTTGCCCAAATAGTCTGTAAATATTGTAAACAGGATCATGTCTTCCCTGCTTAAAATCTTAAAAACATTTTTATGCATTTAGAATAAAATGTAAATTTCTGACTCTGGCCTTTGAAAACCCACATAACCTGGTTCCAAACCTGCCTCTAGCCTTATCTGGTCACCTTCTCCCCTAGACCAACACACTCAGGCCACAGAGCATTCTTTCCATTTCTGGGACATATCATATTGTTCTGACCTTAAAGTTCATTGTTTTTGAGGATTTATCTGCCAGGAATGCTCCCCTCTACCCCAAGTTTTTATGTGTGTAGTTTCTTATTATAATTCAGGACTTATTCCTTTTAATTCTCTGCACTTACCAGCTAATCATAATTCTAGTTGAAGAGGGTCATTGCCTTTATTATCCACTATTGTGTGCCCAGTGCCTAGAAAAGTGCCTGTCATATAGTTGGTCCTCAGTAAATATTTGCAGAATAAATAAGTGCCTCTCAAAGTTCTCATGCTGATTCTATAACTAGAGGTGTCACTCTGTTCAAGGCAATGAGCTTCTTTGAGAGTTATAGGGAGCCATTCCACGTGGCATGGGAATGTAACTCAGCCCTCACTTGGAAAACCAGTGGGGATCAAGTCAGCACACAGGACCCAAGCCCACAGAGAGGTTCTCCCGTGGGGAATCAGGCCTGCATTGCACCTAGGCCGCTATGAGGCTTGCTTTTGCTAAAACTCCCTCACCCTGAATTGAGGCAGCAAGGGCTTACTGCAGCTTCCTAAAATCTGAGCTAAACCTCCCAAGTACGGAGTGTAACCAGTCCAACCACTTTTCCCTCTACATTTGAAAATATCCTTCTTCTTTGATGTAATTAGCAACATCCTCTCCTTTGCTGTCTGTAAAAGGTAACCACCTAATTCAAACTCGTGCATAGTAAATGAGGACCATCCTCGATGTAATGTACCTAGAAAAACAATAAAAGCCTGTCCAGGTGGGGGTCAGGGCCCTCTCTCTCACTTAGAGAGTGGCCATGCTGTCCCTTTTCTCCACAGGATTTCTGTAGTCTGTGTGTATTTGTCTCTCTCCGCCATAACACACGGATCCTGCAGGCCAGGATCCACATTGGAGACTCACCTTTCTGATTTGTAAATTGTTAAGTTGGGACTACAACCTGATTCTTTAGGTATCTTTCAGATTTAATATAATAAAATTCTGAAGTTTATAATAAAAATCTGAAGTTTATAATAATGCTATAATCTGTCTCTGATACAAATAACCAGATTAGGTTGGAGATGAAAATAAACCAAAAGTATGAATTTGCTTATTTCTTTTCTATTTTGTACTTGGGCAATTAGATAATTCTGCTACTAGGCTACAGGGATTACTTTGGTAGTGGTTTTATGGTCTAAAATCACAAATTTTAAAAAAGTTTCTGTTTAATTCACATATAAAAATTCTTTGGCTGTTTAAGCAGCAATTGAATTTTATATTAAAACAGCTATGCACAGTTGTTATAAAGTATTAAAATGATATTATATTTGAATAACATCTGGGCAGGACTTTACTTAAATTCTACCTCTGCTCCTCAGTAGTGGCATGGTTTGGGGGGGGGGATTTTTTACCTCTTGAACTTCAGTTTTCTCTTATTATAAATGATAGGGTAACAGTTAAGTCATAGGAGTGTTATGAAGATAAAGTTTCTGAGCAGTTCCTCACCTACAGAAAAAGAAGCACAATTATAATCAATTATCTTCCCACTTACCTTTCCTCTTGTTCATTGGGTATACTTCTACTCAAATATCAAGGCATTCCCCACCCCACTTGTGGTCAATGATTTATTCTAACAGTGGTTCTGTAACCAGACTGCAGAACTATCACAGTGACAAGAGTTATGAATTAAATCTTTCTGGCACTTTGCTAAATCTTCTTAGAAATCTCTTGGTACCCAAAGCCTCTCATCTATGCCCCTACACAATCATGACATACGTCTTAGCAAGAACATTTCAAACTACCTGAAAAGCTAAAGGAGGAAAGGACTTCTATGTTTATGTTTAGTTTTCACCAGGACAAGAAAATAGATAAAAATTACACGTAACCACTGAACTCCTTAGCTGTAAGAAATCCTATTGTCTTTTGCCCAATGAGGAACAGAGTTTTCTCAAAATTGATTGCTTCCCTTGTCTTATAATTTCTGTTCTTAAGGCACTCAACTCTCCAATCTAATCTATGTATCGCATTTGCATACATTTGTTCCCATACCAATCCCCCAGTCCTAGGATTCATTTGCTGGCTCTTTAGATTCTCATTTGAAGTGACTTTAATGTTTAAATTTTTCAGTTCTATCAGAGAATTACCTTTTAAGGAGAAATAGAATATTGACTCAAAGCAGATAATAGAAATAAAGGAGACAAAATAAGTGAATTCTCATACCCCATCCCCATGAACATCCCATGAGGTTATGTAGCATAACTAGTTAATGACAAATTGGTGACTAGAATCAAGTTCTACCAATTCCTACTTAATGTTTTCAATCATGACTCCATGGGCTGATTTCAACTTGTAAAATATAACATACAATTCCTGCGTGTAAAAGTCCAAGTGACCATAGTGTGTTTATCATCCTCTCTCAGTGTTGACTCATGGAGGACTGCAGTATATGGTCCCTCTGCTGAATGTGCACACAAAGAAAAAAAAAAGAGGGAATCAGAATAACCTACCATGATATAAGAGATATAATCCTCATTCAAACAAGGCTACTTACTTATTTTAGTATGAAACATTAATATCAACAACAATATCCTGAATGCATTTGATTAAACATAATTATTTATGGAGCAAAATATGATTAACACAGTGCCTAGTAGTGCCTAGTCCTAATAATTGCCTAATAAATGCTAGTCATCACTATTGTTACCTGTCTGTATTCCGTATAATATGTAATATCACTTCATAAGAAATTTTTTCTCATTCAACCTTCTCAGCAATTCATAGGATTATTATTACTACTGTTACTGTTATTATTACTAACATCCCTTTTTCACAATTGGTAAAACTGGGCAGGACACAAATATCATCTGCCACTCTGAACCAGTAAAAGTTTGATGAGAGGTCAGATATCACCTGTTTGTACCTTGTACCCAGTTTAATGTTACCCTCTGTAACTTTTAGGCAGAAGGTCACACAGTCCTCATATGTACCATTCAAATTTAGGGATCCAATATACAACAGAACAGCCTGTTTTATGATTTATTTACTATGATCTCCAGAGGTCTTCACATACTGAGCCCGATTCTGTTTATCAATAAATTATCTCCATTAGTCTTATGTTAAACTCTCTCTATATCTTCAAAAATATTTTTAATCTCTTTCTCATGGGTGAAATGGTGGAAAATTGCCATTACACGTCTCCTTCTCTTCTTCAGGCTAAGCATCCTCTTACTCCAACGATGTCACGTCTGATATGTCTTGCACTTTACTATCTGGGTTGCTTTTCCTTCTCTGCACTCCCATTTATCAATGTCCACTTTTGAAAGTGGCAGTCGTGACTTTATAAAGTACTTGAATCATGGGCTAGCTAGTGTGGAACATAGTGGGACTATCAGTCTCCTCAATCTTCATCCTATAAAAACCCTATGCAACTTTCAAGTTTCAGCCCAAATGTCACCACTTTGATATGAACATCATCTTCCCTCAGCTTGGGAGTAGTTATTTAATATTCATTCATACAGGAAATATGTCATCTACCATATACATTATGTAGGTCTAGTTATTGGACATATTGTTAAAAATAAATAAGCTAATTTTATTTCTTCTTTGATCATAGAGAAGCCAGACATTAAACAAATATATACAAATTTATGCATAATTACAAATTCTATGAAGTAAAACAGCAGAGTATTAGAATAGTAAATAGTAGAGGTACCAGGCTGGTGGCATTTTATGTAAGCTCTGGAAAACACCTAGAATATATCCAAAGCATGTTTATGAATGTTTGTTTGCATGTGTTTTTGTGGGGCTAGGGTATGTGGCAGGCAGTTGATGGTTTAGCTGGGTAGAAACAGTGTTCTTTGGAAAGGAACATCAGTCCAAAATCTCTGAGGCCAGAAGTATGTGATGTTTCTGAAGAAAGAAGTGGAATTCAACACCCCTAGTGTGGTAAGGAAGACACAGAATGACAGGTGAAGAGGCAATTGAAAGGATTCCTACTCATGACATGACACATTTTGCCTTGCATACATATTTTGTGTCTTCTATAGAAGTGTATTCTTACCCAGGTTAATGGTCATGCTTCATCTTTGGAGCCCTCACAAAATCTAATAAGGTTCATCATATACCTGGAGTCAATACAGATTTGTTGACTTCAAATGAATAGACATCTCTAGATATCCTTCATGTCTATATCCTATCTACATTTTGGCTAAGCAATTTGTGGTTAGCTAACATACTAGTAAGAATATTGAACAGAAGTAACCAAGTATAAAATTCCATATCTCACCCAAATGATATTTCTCCTATTGACAGGGATTTACAAATGAACAACTTTTGAATACAGTTCTTCAACCACTTTCACTCAAACCCTCATTTCTCTATCTTGTATTTTAAACAAAAGGCATAATCCATTAAATAAATAATGGACAAATTGGACTTGGTTAAAATTAAAAATTTCTGCTCTGAAAAAAACAACATCAAGAGAATAAGAAAATAAACCACAGACTGGGGAAATGATACAGTGGCTTCCTGGCTTACAGTAAACACCAATCAATTGTGATCATTAATTTACATCCTCAATGAATGACTTTTAACTTAAAAATCCACTTTTGGTCTTATGTGGTTCATCAACTAATAAATCATTTGACACCTATCTTTGCAATACCGTTATAGTGCAGTTGTCCCCCCTCATCAACTGGGGCTATGTTCCAAGACCCCCAGTAGATGCCTGAAACCTTGGATAGTACCAAACTCTCTCTATATAATGTTTTTTTTCTTATACATATGTGACTATGATAAAGTTAATTTATAAATTAGTCACATTAAAGGATTAACAATAATAACATAATAAAATAGAAAAATTATATATTCAATAAAATATATTATAAAAGTTACATGAATGTAGTCTCTCTCTACATATGATAACTGACCTGATAACCGAGATAGCTACTAAATGATTAACGGGTGGGGAGCATGCAGAGTGGGGATAATTTGAGTCCTGGGTAGGACAGAGCAGGAAGGAGTGAAATTTCATCACAATACATATAACAGTGAACAGTTTAAAACTTATAGATTGCTTATTTCTGGAATTTTTGATTTAAAATTTTTAGCTTGCTGGTGACTGTGGGTAACTGAAACCATGGACAGTGAACCACAGGGAAGAGAAAAGTACTGTACATATAAGGAAGAGCAAAGCACGTAAGTTGAATAAGAAAGAACATTAGTCTTAACATAAAGGGAATTGGTTCCAGTCCACACTGATACATTCTGTGAGATCTTGAGAATGATTATTATCTTAAATCTGATCAAGTGTCTGCTGATTACTTCTTTCAAAAGTCAGCTCATTGAGGGACCCTTCTAGCCTTTCTTGCCTCCTACCTTCTAGCTGTCTCCTGACAAACTTTCTGCTTCTGTTGCCAACTTCCCCTTTCTCTCTACAGGATCCATTTCAAATTTCAAACTACTCATTGACCACATCACGATTGTTTTAGAAAAGCTTTCTGTATCAGGCCATCTTATAGTTCACTGACTGTTTTGATCAGCTGGCCTTGGGATTAGCAGTCAGTGTAGTCTCTAAAGTTGAAAGGATGCAGCTGATGCAGACTGGAATTTAGAGGGTTCTCTGTTCTGTGGGATAGTGTAGGCAAACGTTTTCTTTACAAGTCAACAGGTATAGATTGGCCATATGTCTGCTATGTTTAAAACAAAGTTTAATATATAAAGTCAATCCTCAATGTTGTTGAGAGATTCTGTAACTTTCAGTCAAACAATCTATAACATGGCCAATTTCACCATAGGATGATATAAACAAGAGTAGATTCTTTCAGCATCTCATCAGCATAATGAAACAACAATGAATGAAATGAGGAATGAAACAATATTATTCACAGGCCTGCTAAACTATGTGCTTGGGACTGGATTTGGTACCAAAAAATATTAAGATAAATAAAACACATTTATTGCCATTGAAGAGTTCATATTCTAGTGTGTTAAATAGAAATTTCACACACAATGAGAAAAAACTTAGTGTGAAATGGCTGTGATAAAGGTATATGCTCTCTGCTAGGGCAAAATAAAGGAGGGGGCTTAGATTGCTTTGGATGTTAAGAAAAGTTTATTTCATAGGATATGATCCCTGAGCTCAATCTTAAAGTATAAGCAAGAGTCAGGAAAAAAAAATGCAGGTAAGTCATTCTGCAGCACAGAGACATGTACGTACAAAGTTAAAGATGCGTGGCAGACACTGGAGAGTGTGTGAGTCTCCCTTCACACACACTGAGCACTACTGGGCATCAACAGAATAATACCAGTAGATGATTGGTACACATATGAAAAGCCAGTGTGAAGAGACAGAAAAGAAAATCAGGGAGTTAAGCTGGGTGGTTAAAGACATAGCAGGGAGGGAAAGAGGAGAGAGAGGAAGAAGGGGACTGAGGAGTCCAGGTCCTAGACAAATGAACAGAGATGAGGTTAAGGCAATTTCTGGGAGGGGTGCCTTATAGCAGATAAAGGACCTCTCTCCCATAGGACAGGAGGAAAATAAGGGCCACAGGTAGGCAAACATTTAGATTAGGAGTAGGAAATGAGGTCCACTCTACCTAAGGGATTTAATTCTCCCTTGTAGCATTTGAGGGGCTCAGGTGCTGTAGGGGAGGGCATTTGGAGGTAAGAACCTTGAGGAGAAGGCCAAAGTTTGGACACACTCACTGAAGACACTCAGAAAGAAGAAAAATGATTGGGGGAAAATAAACAAAGTGATGAGTGGTTAATAAATAACTAGGAGCAAATAAAATATCAAACAACATAAAGGTCCATCTAAGATTGTACACTATATCTCAGTGACAATAAAAAACACTGGATGACTTTCACCAAAAATGTCTTCTTCTCTGGCTCTGAGAGGAGAGAGTAAAGATTGAGGTATTGATCTGTTCCCCATATCTCTTCATGAGAAGTTCTCAGTTAGTGGTCTGCTTTTTTCCAGAAGAAAATGATTTAGAGATGAATTTTGGGGTATAGTCGGCAAGGTTTATGAGAAAAGCTGGGTGAGGGGCAGTGGGAACCGATTCCCAAGATGATGCAGGGGATCATTGAAGTGAGTGAAGAACTTCGTGAGGCAGGGGGATTGGCCCAATGGGAGCAGCTATTAGAAAGCTATAAGGATGATGTTATGTTACAAGTCAAACTTCTAGTGTGATAGTGCTGGAATCACTGACATAATCCTATCACTGCAACAGATGCGAGAGGGGTCTTATGACACGAAATAGGTCTCACATTCAAAGAAACAGGAGAGAATTCAAATGACAGAAATCTTTCTGCTCTGCTCCTGCCATATAATCTGGAATGATTTTTTTTCAGAAGGTGAACTGTCTATGGCTAGACTTTTATTTCATATCTTCCTGTTGTCCCCCACCTTTTGCCACCTCAATAATTACTTCAGAACAGTTTTGCTTTGGGTCTGGAAACCCCCCGTAAATAAAGCTGTAGATTGTGAAGCAATACTCTACTTGGTGTAAAGAATCAAGGTTAGTCAAGATTTTACACCTATTACATAAACAGGGACAGGAGAGGTGTTTCTTGCCCTGGTACGTTTGCAGAAATTGTGGACCAGAAGAGAATGAAGGAAATAAGACCCCAAACGAGATAAAGAAATAAGCATCAGAAAACTTCATCTTCTCACCCCTTTTGTTACAAAGGTTACCATGGTTCTAGAAAGGGAGAGAATTATACTGTGTAATGAGGGATTAAAATGTTTTTGTATATTTTTCTTCTCTCTGAGTCAGCCCTGGTGAGAAAATTCCCGGACTCACACAGTGCGTGTGTGTGTGGTGTGTCGTGTTAACAGTAACATTCACCAAAATACCACACGCCCAGGGAGTCTCTGCCTTTCCTGTCCAGTCCCTGGGGACTCAGCCACTGGGTTGCTCTGTGCAGTTTCTGGTGATAAAGGTTTCTGGAGTCTAGGATTTCCCCGTGATGACAAGGTCAACTGTGGACCTGGGTGCAGATAATCAAAATGGTTTACAGATAAACATCCCTGGCTTTCAAGTTGTGAAACCACCTCTGCCCTTTGTTTTCAAATACATAATTTCTGGGTGATCACAAAAAAAAAAAAAAAAATGCTGTAGCACCATTTGGATGTATCCTCTGAAGGAAAATTCCTGTTCTAAGCCAAAGGCTGCAGCAGTGAGACCGTTCCTGCCAAAGTGAATGTTTCCCTTCTTTGTTCCTCTTGATAATCCTGACAATCTTTTGTGTGTACACACAGCTGAAAGCTATAATCACCCCGATTTTATAGATGATGTAACTGAGGTTTAGGGACAAAAAGAACCTTCATCCAAAGTGTACCGGACTGCAGAGAAGCTGGAACTGAAGTCTCAGTCTTCAGATCCTACCACCTTTCTGCATAGACGCCCGGGGTCCCTGGGAGGGGAGAAAACTGTTTGCCCAGGAGTAGCTCATGGGTGTGTTTGTGTGTGTGTGTGTGTGTGTGTGTGTGTGTGTGTGTGTGTGTGTGTGTGTGTGTTCTGTGTGTGTATTCAGGCCACGAGGACTTTTGTCTTCATCTGGAATCACTGGTCTTTACAAGACACAGTCCCCAAGAGATTGAACTAACTTCCTTCCTTCCTATCTCCCTTCCTCCCTCCCTCCCTCTCCTCCTCCTTCCCTTCTTCCTTCCCTCCCTCCCTCCCTTCCTCCCTTTAAGAACACTTTAAAAATCGATGTGAGAAGAGAAGATGTGGTATCCCAAGTTATGGCATCTGACCCCCGAGGCGCTGCCAGCTGTGTCTGTCCGGCTTGCTCTTCTGCTTGACCTGCACTCCGGGGAGGCGCCGGGCTGTTTAGCCCCCGTATCCCCTGGCAATCTGTTCAGGAAAACAGACCAGAAGGGCTGCTAAGGGCTTCGCCAGCTTCAGAATCCTGCTGCCATCTAGGGATGAGATGCAGCGTCTTCCCGAGGCAGGCGCGGGAAGCGAAACGCGAGGCCTCAGGCGGGGGTGTGCCCGTTGTCCCTGCCGAGCGGGCCTGGCGCCTCTGCCCGGTGAATCCCAAGTTTTATGCCCAGCACAGATCCCGGCTCACGCCCACCGCAACGGGCCCCCGCTGCTTCCAGCTGGATCGGGACTGCAGGGTGGAAGCTGGGGAGCGAGAGGAAATGCAGACAAAACACTGAGAAGAAGAAACAGAGCGGGAGCATACAGCTAGAGAGTGAGAGGCAGGCTACAAGGACAGGGACAGAAAGGTGGAAGGAAGCGGACTGACTGACAGGGTCCGGCAGCGAAACCAGACTGTGCCTTAATAAGGTGTCATGACCCTGTTTAAGGACCCTGGTCACTGTCATCACATGTCCCTTAACCAGATCCAAAGCATCAAGCGACATTATTTTCCATACATCATTTAAAAGATTTCCTTTTGCAAAGAGAAGGGGGATGGATCCTGCTTTTAGTAAACAATCTACAGAAAATCCAGACACAGGAGACTTAACTGCAGAGCTCACTTTATGCGTAGGGCTATGGTGCAAGCATCTTTTTCCACAAACGGAACAATGGGGCTTTCAAAGAAGCAAAACTGAGAGGGTTGGCTAGAGAGGAAAGGAGGAGGGGGCGTAGATTGGGGAAGGGGACCTGCGGTGGACTGGGAGGCCCTGCTGGGAAATTTCAAATCAAATTCTTCCTGAAAGGAAGTGTTATTAAAAGTAACTTTATAATCCTTCCAGCCAGAAGGCTCATAAAAGCACACAATTAAGTCACACAAATGACAAGAGCATTTTCTCCCCTACCTGCTTCCCCCTTCTGCGAGTAATTACTACAGGCTAGTCTTGTCTCATTTTGTGCAAAACAGAAGCTTTGGTAGGCGCCAGGTTCTCCCTTACCGCCTGCCTTATCCTTCCCTGCTGCCCCACCTCAAACCCCTTCAGTGCGTGGTACCAACCAGCCTGCCTGCAGATCCAGCCAAGAACAAAGGGGCGAATTTCAATATTTCTTCTTTGTACAAGGTTAATTGAAAATCAAAAAGTCACTTTTCAAATGTCATATTAAACTCACCACTGCATCAATTTCCTTTTGGTTCCCATCTCCATAGACGAGAAAAAAGTGTTTTGAGGGATGGTGGGGAGGCGGGGAAAGTAGGGACACGATGAAGAAAAAGAGGAAGAAAGAAGTAAGGGGATTAAAAAGAAATCACAGATACACACAGACTTTGATTGCAAATACGCTAACGTGCAGTGGAAAATTGTTTCCCAGAGTGTCCTCCGTCAAAGGCAGCCTTTGCATTCGATACTGTTACTTGATATTCCAGAGACAGAAATGCATCCTAAACCTGGGGAGATTAGGCCTCCATGTTTTTATGGTTTGGTAGACAGATCACAATATGATTGTCATAAATGCCGTGGTTTAAGATCTTAAAGGGTAATGTAATAATCTGATCATCTTTGTCCCCCCTTCCCACTTTTTATTCCCCTCTGAAACACTCACACATACACATTGTGTGCACACAAACACAGCCTCATAGCTAGAGACACTGCCCCAAGGCTCTGGACCAGCCAGTTTTTGTCACAGGGTACTTTGGAAGCTTTAGGCTGGGGTTTAGGTACCCAGCATCCATAGCTTTACTGCCATTTGCTTTCTCCAGCTTCCTGAGACTCATTTTTCTCATCTACAAAATGGGGCATCAGACTGCTTCTTAAAATCACTGCTCAGACTCTATGAGGAGTCTGAACAAGAACAAGTACATATTAATCATGTAACCAATTTTCAGATTCCCTAGACCTGGACTTATTCTTCCCTGTGTTACCAGGGTTTACAGAACGGCCAGGGATAGGACTCCCTGTTGCCAGGCTTCATTGCATCCACTGTCTCTAGGTCTCTTACATTCCCTCTTGCTCTGCTCCGGTCACTTGCTAATCTTCCCTGAAGGCAGTTACCTCCCTGCCCAATTCTTTAGTCTCTCTGTCCAAGGCCTGTCACCTTGTTTTTGCAGGTTCTGGGTTGTAACCCCTCCTATGATGCGCCAATGAATCTTTTCCCCAAGGACCATACTGATCATGATAGGCTGCCTAGTGGGAGTCATTGGATTTGTCACAAACTGAACTTTTGAATATACCTGCAAATAACTTTTTAGATAGTCAGAGTAAAGAAGCAGAATTGTGGAATAAATTCTAAAACAACCCAACTGTATTTAGCTTCATTCTTTTTCCTTTTCAACATATTGCAATTTTGTGGTGATAGCAGATGTGTCCACTGACCCTAAGTGAAGGGAGGTGAGAAGGTGACAGCTGTCTAAATTCATTAGAATATACGTACAGAGGGAGGCACTCTAGAACATCGGCCCTCCAGCTTTTGTCAGAATTCTACTCGAATTTCCTTCTTTGGTAAGATTAACTAGATAAACATTGTGTTTTACCCTTTGGGTTTCTACATATTAAACCTGTATGAACACATGCTGTATCCTGCTGGAAGATGTTCTATCTATTTGTAAGTTTTCTTAGCATGTCCAAATACAACTGACCACTTTTTTTGTTGGGAAGCACTTATTCTCATATAAGGTTCTCTTGGCAAAACTGTAACAACTTATTGTACGTGTTTTGTTGAAATATGTGTGTCCTCTTCCCACTCTCTAAATATCTTGAAAACAAGGACTGTGTCATCCATCTTTCTCACCTGGGAGCTTAGGGGAAGATACTTAAATAAATAATTGTTGGAAGTTGAAGAATTATGAAAAAATAATGGATCTTGGGCTGTATTAGATAATATCTGGACAATTTCCAAAGCAATTTAGTAATTTAAAAAAATCTTGATGGTTGGGTTGGGCCAACAAAAAAGTAGTCAGATGACTGGATGGATTAATACCTTCAAACAATTATGTTTGAACTGCAGATATAATCCGAGTAGACAAATACGTATGTATATCCCCAAAGTGTTCTTTTATTGGTGAGGCTGCTTACTTAACATACGGTTACATTGAAATTGTGCCAGCATAACCTAATATTCTCTCAATCCACTTGAGTTTCTCAATTTTATTCAGAACTCCACTCCCACAACACCACTCCCAAAATGAAAGAGAGAGAAGGGAGGCAGGAAGGGAGGGTGGGAAGGAAGGAAGAAGGAAGAAAAAGAAATAAGGCAGCTATATTATCTGAGAAATCTACTCTGGGTTTGGAGTGGAATTCAGCAACTAGTTGGGGACAGCTCTAAAGAGCATCTTTTACATCTCTACACTAGAACTTTGGTATAGAATAGCATATTATTGTTCCTTATTACTGGCATGTTAGATTTCCAGAAAGAGATTTTCTAGAATTTTTATTAGACTCTAATGAATGTGAATCAACAAATAAATACATGAGTGTAATTTACAATATTTACACTGCTTGTACTAAGTATTGGGATCTCTGGTTATGCGTCGTGAAGGGGATGTCTGGGAGCTTGGTTTCAGTTGAACTGAAATCTTGCCCTGACATCTCTTATAAGCTTCTGTATAACCCTAGGGGGGAAGCTCCCCCGCAAAAAAAAAAAAAAAAAGAAAACCCTAAATCCATCAGATACTCTTTTTTTTTCTGGACAATGGTGTAATAATCCTGACCTAACATATGGATTGTGGTAAGAATCAAATGAGTTAACATCTGTAAAATTGTTGTGAAAATGGAACTAGGGAATGCATCTTATAAATACTTTATTTTAGTGACCTGTGTGAATATACTGTACAGGTACTGCATGGTGGCTTGTTGTTTTTCCTGTTCTGAGGACAGAAGCTGGCCTGCAGTTTGCTTGAATCGCCCCCGCCCCAAAATTGCTCGATTAGAGTTTGCCATATTACAAATAATTTTATTTTACTGTGTTCCGGTGATGCCCACCTAGGCTAAAATCTCAAAGAACCGGTCTCATTGAGAAGGTGAGTACCAGTGCTGCCAGGTCTGAAAGGGGAGGGAGCTGTGGCACAGGCAGGCAGCCAGGATTTGCCAGACCTGTGTTTCTGTTCATCTGCCTTGCGTGTTATGTGTTTTTTTTTTTTTAATTTCCTTCTCATTCTCTCTCTCCTTTAAAAAGTCTCTGTATCCCCCTCACTGCTAGTATTTTTGTGAAGTATTCGAAATGTGTATTTAATCCATCCAAGTGTGTAGTCTCCAGTGTCAAAGCTTCTGCTTAATGCTGAGTTAATGCCCGCTTGTGCCAAAGCTTAAAGCTTTCAACGTGGCCCAGAAACCAGCTGCGACACATCACTAGCACATAGGCTTCGACTCCGGAGACTCCTGCATGCAGTAAATGCATCATTTTTTAAAGCTTTTTCAGAGCCTTCTCAGATGTGTGTAGAGTGTAATTTGGGATCTGTGAAAAAAAATATATTTGAAAGCATTTTATAAAAATTACCTCCTGGAGTGGGGTGGGGAGGTACTTCCTTGAAACTTTGTCTTCTAACCATCCCCTGACCCCAGAAACAGTTCTATCACTTCAGGCATTTTCCATTTTTTGATTGTTGTAAGGATGGGAGGCTTTGTGCACTAAAAACAACCTGTTCTATCATTAAAAGCTGTTATAAAATCCTTTTAAAATCTACTAAGCAGATATTTGCTTCTATACCACTTACTGATGCTTGGCATATTGTAGGAGGTCAAAGTACTTGTATTAAAAGGAAAAAAAAAAATTTCCCTGGCCGGTATGGATTCATTGGCTGGAGCATAGTCCCATAACTCAAGGGTTGCGTCTTCGATTCCCAGTAAGGGTGCATCATACCTAGATTGCAGGTCTGATCAGTCATCCAGGTGCCTATGATCCCCAGTCCAGGTACCTACAGGAGGCAACCAATTGATATTTCTCTCTCCCCCTTCCTCTTTTTCTAAAAGCAGTGAAAAAAATCCTCAGATAAGAATTTAAAAAAAAGAAAATGTTAAACGTACTTTTGTCTTCCAGATATACCTAATTCAATAAATTCATATAATTCTTGCTCTACGACACCGATCACATATGTGAAAACCACTAAGGTGCCCAAGTGCTCTCCTCTCTAGAGTGATGGTGGCCAGAGCTCTCACCATCTTCTGAGAAGACCCTGGCCCCAGGACTGGGCATTCCCTGCTGACCCTCCTCCAGATCTGGGTACTTTCTCCATGTGCAACAATGCAAACCTCAGGACCTTTACTTATCACCTGGAAATGAACCATATTTCTGTCTTGTACAATGCTGACAATTGTTTAGTAAACTTAGAATTTTAAATTTAAATGTCAAAATTGATATTAATTCGGACCCATTGAGCTTTTCTTTTACTGTTTCTTTGTTGATAGTATTTCACCTGAACTTTGTTGATCTAAAAAAAAAAAAGGTGAAAAACAATAATTACTTGCTAGAGAAAAAAAATTTAAACTAAGAAAGCATAAAAGAAAAAACTAAATACCTATGATTACACAACTCAGGAGAAATAGCGTTTGGTAATTCTCTGTCTCTGCCTGTGCCTCTTTCCCACAGAGAAGGGTCAGCAGAGACATAGGTATTCCCATATGAGCAGATGGGGCAAGGACTAGGTTAATTTAAAATATATAATACAGACCTATTTTAATAAATGTATAATTTTATAAATTGAGATTATATGCAGATAATTTTATAATCTACTTTTAAAATGAACTCTTTACCTTGAACATACTCTTACACCAGTAAGTATTCACATAACATCATAACTCTTAGGGACTGCATAATATAAAGCATGCATAACAAAATCATTTTAATGGATTTCCTGTTATGTGAGTGTTAGGGGCTGAGTTGTTTCCCCTTTAAATTCCTATGTTGAAGTCCTAAGTCCCATGTTGAAGAATTTGACTATTGAAGACAAGGTCTTTAAAGAGAAATTAAGTTGCAATGAGGTCAGCAGGGTGGGCCCTGATCTGATACCACTGATACCTTTATCAGAAGAGGAGATCAGGACACAGTGACACACAGAAGAAAGGCCAAGTGAAAACACAGGGGGAAGAGGACCATCTACAGCAAGATTAGACATGGAAGAAACCAACTCTGCTAACAACTTCTTCTTGGACTTCCAGCCTCCAGAAATGTGAGAAAACAAGTGCCTGTTACTTAAGTCACCCAATTAATCTGTAGTACTGTGCTATGGTAGGCCTAATAAACTAATATAGTGACTAGCAGTTCTTTCACAATATTTTCATCAATACATACTGCTTATACATCCTGGTACATAAATAATCATTTACCTCATTGATTATTTTCTCAAAATTGATGCCTAGAAGTGCAATTATTTCATCCAAAGTGATTAGTTAGTTTGGAATGTTAACTAATT